>CM037021.1:19325319-19457282 GCA_020875875.1 Dioscorea alata | reverse complement strand
AACCCTAAACCCTAAACCCTAAACCCTAAACCCTAAACCCTAAACCCTAAACCCTAAACCCTAAACCCTAAACCCTAAACCCTAAACCCTAAACCCTAAACCCTAAACCCTAAACCCTAAACCCTAAACCCTAAACCCTAAACCCTAAACCCTAAACCCTAAACCCTAAACCCTAAACCCTAAACCCTAAACCCTAAACCCTAAACCCTAAACCCTAAACCCTAAACCCTAAACCCTAAACCCTAAACCCTAAACCCTAAACCCTAAACCCTAAACCCTAAACCCTAAACCCTAAACCCTAAACCCTAAACCCTAAACCCTAAACCCTAAACCCTAAACCCTAAACCCTAAACCCTAAACCCTAAACCCTAAACCCTAAACCCTAAACCCTAAACCCTAAACCCTAAACCCTAAACCCTAAACCCTAAACCCTAAACCCTAAACCCTAAACCCTAAACCCTAAACCCTAAACCCTAAACCCTAAACCCTAAACCCTAAACCCTAAACCCTAAACCCTAAACCCTAAACCCTAAACCCTAAACCCTAAACCCTAAACCCTAAACCCTAAACCCTAAACCCTAAAACCCTAAAACCCTAAACCCTAAACCCTAAACCCTAAACCCTAAACCCTAAACCCTAAACCCTAAACCCTAAACCCTAAAACCCTAAAAAAACCCTAAACCCTAAACCCCAAAACCCAAACCCCAAAACCCTAAACCCTAAACCCTAAACCCTAAACCCTAAACCCTATATATATATATATATATATATTGTATGATTTAAAAATTTTGACTAAATCCAAGCTAACTTAATTACTATTGTTCTAATAAAAAGCTAAGTTAAAAGGATATTTGAAGATTAATTTTTATTGTTATTATTTTGTATTTTCATGAATTACTATTGTTCTAATAAAAAGCTAAGTTAAAAGGATATTTGAAAATTAATTTTTATTGTTATTATTTTGTATTTTCATGAATTACTATTGTTCTAATAAAAAGCAAAGTTAAAAGGATATATTTGAAAATTAATTTTTATTGTTATTATTTTGTATTTTCATGATTTATTTATGCATATAATAATATAAAATCCCTAATTATCCTCTCATTTCTGCTCTCTCTCTCTCTCTCTCTCTCTCGATCTCGATCTCGATCTCGCCCAGTTTGTCGGCGTAGGAGCTCCGCCCGCCGCCTCCTCTCTCCTTCCTTCTCTCTGACTTGCTCGCCGCTGCCTCTTCTGTTCGAGAAAGGCGTCAGCACCAGCTCCTCATCTTCAAACGGCATCACCTCTGCGACGAGGAAGGCTCGCGCTCTTGTGGAATGTGGAGATCGGGGCGGCGATGATGAGCAGCAGTTCATCCCAGCACCAACCTTTAGGAGTGAGTAACAAGAACTTCTTTGATTCCCGGATAGCCTTTGTTTTCTTGATTTAGGATTCTTGCTTGAATTCATGCATCTGGATCTGCGATTTGATCCATTGGTTTCAAGAAAGATCTTGTAGACAGGGGTTTTATATTCCAATCTTGGTTCCATAGTTGATTGGTTCTTGTTTTCATTGTCTGATTGTGATTTAACCTATGAATTATGTGTTTTTTTCTTAGGGTTTGACATTAACCCTTATATCTCCTCAGTGCCTTTTCTCTCTCTCTCTCTTCTCGCTTTTTTGTTCTCATGGCTGGATCTAGATCAGAATCTTTAATCCATATTAGCACAGAACTGAGCCTAAGCTAGATCCATGGCCTCTTTTGGTATGAGATCGGTTTTTGTTTGTAGGGTTGTGGTCATTAAGGTTTCTGTTCTTATGTCTGGATTTAGATCTGACTCTTGATCCATTTATTGATAAATATAGCAATGGGGTATTAGATTGTGTTTTATTTAGAAGGTGCTGTGAATTTGTATACAAAACTCTATAAATCATGACCCACTGTATTGATTGTTAGTGTTTCTATGTTATCCTTTCCTTTTCTTGATTAGGGTTTTGTTTGTGTCTTCATCTTGATTGCAGGCTTGATCCATTCTCTCAAGGAAGTAGAGCAAAGGGGTATTGGACATTGTTCTTGTTTGTAGGGTTTACACACTCAATCTTGATTCCATTTGTTGAGTATACCCTCTTAACCTTCCTTTTTCTTGTCTAGGATTTGTGTTAACATGCCTGGATTATCCATTCTCTCAAGAATAGTTCTGTCGATTAGGCATTAGATATTGTTTTTGCCTTTAGGGTTTGGAGCACCTATAACTCATGATTCCATTTGTTGTTCTATCTTACCCTTACAGCTCCTATTTTATATCTTCATTACTACATGCCTTTTGAAGTACTTTGCTTGTATGTCGAGTTATATCATTGAAAGTCAACTGCAGAAAACCCCAATAATAATGATTTATTATTATGTTTGTTGAGGCTTTTAGTCTGTCTGTGTCCTGTGTTTGATCTTTCACCAATTGTATGTTTTGATAAATTTTGCCACTGTCTGATTGATTGTCCTTCTTTAACTAAACAATTGAATAAGTTAACTACAGGCTGAACAATGTTTAGATACAGTTTGACAATTTAGAGAACATTGGATGTCCTTTATTGATTACAAAACATTCCTATCCAAAATTTCTTGGGTCAATGTTTAGATACAGTTTGACAATTTAGAGAACATTGGATGTCCTTTATTGATTACAAAACATCCTATCCAAAATTTCTTGGGTCTTTATGAAGTTTTAAATTCTCAATAGCTTTCAAGATGCCACAATCATTTATGTTCATGGGCCATATCCTATAAGTTGCACTTGTTTCTCACTTGATTGTTTGATCAAATCAGGTCAGGTTCCATAGCTATTTCCTTATTTGGCTCAAGAGCAAGAAATAATCTCTTTAGCATAGTTTTATATAAGATTGCTTGACAGAATTTGGGAAATACAAAGTACTATAAACTGAAAATTTGTGCTATATATTTTTTTGTTTTTGTGGGTTGGAGCATAAATTGCCACCTAATCTTGCATGCTAATTTTTCAATTTCTTCCTACTGAGCCACACACAAAAAAAAAAAGAGAAGGTTGGATTTATCCAATCGTACGCCATATTTTTCTTCTCGTATGGAGTGTGCATTGGAGAAACTTATTCTAAAACTTTAGCTATAAATGGATCTTGATTCACTGATTCAACTTGATACATATGTTTTTATATTTCAGGGTAGAAACTTGTTCTCAGGATTTACTCAATTATGCAAAGGCTTCTCTGTGATACTTGTTGGAGGTTATGTCCTACTGCAAATTTTCCCCTCAGCTGCCACATATCTTGCTCTTATCCTTGCTAGGTATGGTTGTCATAAGAACTGTAATTTGAAATAAGTCATTGACATTTGTCAAATATTAATTTTTATCGAGTATGTCACCCATGGCTCTTATTTACATCATGTTATGACTGTATCTATTAGCATGATCTATGACATTGTGCTCCAACTGAGTGTACCTTTCTCCAAGCATATACAACCCATTCATTAAACTACCAATTTAATGTGAATATGCATATATTTAACGGAATAATTTTTATTCGTTGATAAATGATAATTGCCTTGCTTTTATTCTTAGTTAGATCATATGTTATGATTGTTGCATCATAAACTTTACATATATGGTATCAGTGGTTGTTCTTGTGTGCTTTTAGGTGATCATGCTATAGATTGTGATCACTTTTGTCTTTAAATCTATCTACTAACTTCTAGATTCTTTAGTTATGATTGTTTACTAATGTGGTATGACCATAAAAACTACTTATATTGATCGACCTCTTATTTTGAGGTTGTTATGTGTTTTTTTTTTTATTACATTAAGTATAAATTATGCCAGGCACTTCACATTATTATTGCTGGCATTCTTTAGGATGATTTAATATATATATGTGTGTGTGTGTGTGTGTGTTAAGATTAGTATCCTCCCAGTCCTCAATACAATCTGGTTACAATGGATAGAAGTCGCATGTCATTTTGCTCCTTGTCATACATATAAGGTGTTTCTAACACAGAAGTTGTTCATTGACAATTTACATTAATGGACTTCTGTTCTAAATGATTCTCTTCATTGCACTACCAAATAACAATCCAATTTGTTATTTATTCAGCAGCTATGTCTCGAAGTTACATGAGTTTTTACTTTAGAATAGTTTTAATATTCATTTGTTTGTGAGCTTAATACCATTAGGAGCATCATTCCCTCAATCTGTGATATAGACATATAGCTTGTTATCATGAGATAGAACTTGCATTTGTCGTAATCTTTAAACCAAGTGTTATCATCATTGTAGATTCTTCTTTGTCAAATTTGCTTGTTTACCAACTATATGGATGAAGTTGATGAAGTTCTATTCTTGATTTCTTTGATTATGTAGCTAACAACCATGCATTATGTTGTTTATTCAGTTGTTAACTCAGAAGTTGTGTTTATTGCTTAATTAGTCAAAACAACATGACACTTATGCTTCAGTTTGGCAATACTTAACCCACCACACTCATACACCATAGGGAAACAGAGTGCTCTTATGTGTGTTAGCCTCTTTGGTGTCTTATGCTGTGGATCCTTCTGTATTGGGACCCATTGTGTAGTATTGTTTTTGGCAAAATATATGTATATATATATCAGTGTTCGTATGGGTTATACCCATACGCCTTGCTCAATGGAACTGAGATTACATATTTACATATGAACTTTATGTTGTTCAGATTAAATTTAGAATTTTATGTTTTATTGTAGGACAGTTCCCTTTGTGTGGAACCTTGTCACCTCTAGCTACTTCGAACAATCACTTCCTGGTGTATGTTGTACCTTCGATTTCTCTCAATGTTTTGTGATTATGCTATTGAGTAATGCTATTGGTACAAAATCAACTTCCCATATGGTGTTTCCAAATGAATAATAATCATTCCTTAAGAAGATCACATTTCAAGGCAGTCAGATGGATAACAACTCATTTGGGTGTCTAATTTGTTCGTATAGCTTTATTCTATGCTACTTTTGGGTTTTTGCTCAAACTTTCTTTCCGAAGAAACTATACGACAAATGTGCTTCTGTGTACTTGTACATGTTTCATAGCCTCATATTGGTATTGATGACGGAAGGATGGATTGAGTAAAGTTGTTATATAAACCGTATGGGAGTATAATTTATGGGTTGTGTGCTCAGACTGAAGATATGGTATACAGTTGATCTCTCAAGTTTGAAAACTAATAAAAAAACTAATATGTTGGTAAACATGTGCTAGTATGATTTTGCATCCGGTTGAGATTTTTTTATTTTTATGATTTTTAAAACTTTTATACCATATGATGATTTTACCTGAATTCTGTCCAAATACTGCACCAATATTAAGATTGAGAGGCACTCCTCCCTGATGGGATAGATTTCCTTTTCCTCAAAGAAAAAAGGTGTGTGTTCATGAGTATCAAACATTGATTTTTTGGTTTCTGGAATACCACCGTGTTTTTCTTTATAGAGGTGCATTATTGTAATTTCCTAACTAAATCACAAATAACAAGTATGTCGTCAGTTGATTTTAAGCAATAAAGTGTAGAAATGATTCTCAGTGATTTTCTCATGTTAATTGACTCCCTTCTGTTCATGGTTACGTGCATACCTGGCATTATCAAATCCCTCTCCCTTTGGGTCGGCATGTGCAACATGCATACGTTTTGGTGTTGTTTGTTTAAGGTGGGATAAATCTAAAGCCGGTTTGTTAGTTGCTTGTTTGAATTTGTGTTGAAAGGAAAATTTCTATTTAAAAATGACCAAATCAAACAAATTAAAATACATATTGTGAGATTAGAAATAGATTTTCCTTGTTACTAATGGGTATTTATTAATATTGATTAGGGCTTTGTGTTTCCTTTCCATGTTAACTTTATTATATTTATGGCTCAGTTTGGTTTTTAGTTTCATTACTGACTGTGAATGTGGGGTGTCACTAACAAGTCACTTATCTCTCCTATCAAAATGAAGATGCTCTCTCTTTTTATATTCTAGCAAAGCTCTATATGAGTTGTTCTTCTATTTTTCTCTTGTATTGATCTTGACCTTCCTAAAATAGGTATTTCATACTTCAATGTGAATTATAAGTATCGGATGATATTGTTGACAAATATTTATATGCATATACATTTGAGTTGATCATAATACTTGCATTATTTATTTATTTATTTATTTATTTATTTTAAGTGAATTCTTGTCATTGTTAATGGAATTCTCATGACATGAATATTTTGTAAATGATACGGGACACCAAAAATGTTAGCTTGATAAACAAATGCTAGGAATGATGTTTTTTTTTTTTTTTTATGTGTATATTTACAATAGCATGTTTGTCTTATGATCTTGAAATTGTTACATCCACCATACAGCTAGCAATTAGCACGATTGGTCTTCTCTTTGTCGAGAAGCTGCTGGAACCATTGTGGGGTTCAAACTAGTTCTTGAAGTTCAGTTTTGTTGTGAACTTTTTGACTTTGATTTGTGTCTGTCTTTGTTACTACTATTGCATTGTACTACATAAAAAGGGAGGAAAGCTACCTGTAAGTATCTTCATGTCCCTACTACTTATCTACTTAGTTCCCTGTTGTTCATACTTCATTTAGATCATACACACTTTATTCGTTTCGCTTCTCTTGCATTATTAAACCCTACTGAAATCAATGAAATTTATTTGTAACCTAATAAATAAACTCGAGATTTAAACAAAGTATCAATCAGTAAGGTAACATCTCTAACCATTAGTAAGCATTTCAGATAATCTTCAAAGATGCTTTCAAGAGCAATAGTCATAAATTATCTCAATTTCCGAGTTGGTTGGTGTTAGATTGAAGATTAGTCTAACTAGATTGTATTTAGCTTACTGTTATAGAGTGTAGCGCATCTAGCTTTGCAATGATTGATTATGTTAGGTGCCTTAAAGGAGGAAAGATTGGCACAACTATAAATAGCTACTCATCCAGTACTGTTGGCCAAGTTATCACATTTATAGAATTATAGAATTATCTACTTTGTTCCAAAATCAAAACGTTGATAAATAGCCTCCCATATTTACAAAACAGAGGATGTTTTGATTTTGCATTAGATCCTTAGTTCTTACTTGTTCTTTTTAGTGATTCAGTATCATTACTATTAAGGGAAAGTTCTCTGAACATGAATAATTACATCACATAAACTTCATCAAGCATCCTAGAAGCAATGGTATGATGGCATTGCTTTTTTTGGATTTTACTATGAGAAGATACTTGATTTTTATGCAAAAATTGTATTAAAAAATCATTATCTATTATAGAAATATTCTTGAATGCTGATTCTTTGTTGCATTCTCGATAATTTACCTAGGAAGACGGAAAAGTAGTTGATATCAATGCAACATGTACCACTTTGGAGCCAGATAAAAGCACAAGGAGAGGATTATGTTTTCCCGATAACGATAGGTTGACATTCAGGCCCCCTCAGCCAAAGTCGACTTTGGGTGTGTTTACGTTAATCTATCTTCTCAAGTTTTGTTTCATTTGTAGTTGTTTTTGTTCTTTATTTGTTTGTTAGTTTGCTTGGTTAGTTTTTTTTTTTTTTTTTTATTATAAACTTTCACCGATAGTGAATCAGCCTTCTCTTACCAGGCTTGTGACGATGACCCAGTTAGAAATATGAGCAACAACAGAATCAACATCTGTTGTTAATCACCATATCACATTAACTGTAATCGAGTTGGGTGGAAGTACCAATGATCGGAATGTAGATGGTCATTAGGAAAAGATTACAACTGTCTACAGCTATTTTATTATGTGTCAAAGGAGTAGTTCATTTTTTTTCCTACAAAACAATACTATCTCAGTTTTCTATCCAACCTTTCTTCCTTTGCTAAATTCTCCTACTTTAGCCCAATTAATCCAATTTAAGTTTGGTTATTTCATAATTTCCTGTTCTTTCTGAGACATTATGACTGTTTTTTTAAGTAGCATTTGATGCTTCTATTTTTCTTCTTGTATCTGCAAATACTTTTTCTTTTTCTTGTGACATGTTTTATTGTTTTGCTTATTCCAATCCAATCATTTCGCTTGCTCCAAATGCCATTTTTATTTATTACTATTATTCCTGTCTTGACTATCATTTATTGAATTCTTCTTTGTAATATCAGAATGTTTACAATGTTCAATAGTCATATGCTTATCATTGATTTCTGATTTTTAGGGGTCTTTTTATTTCTTTCCAAATGCTTTGTGAGTGATCAATATTTTGAAAATATGTTTGGATAAACTTGCTGGTGTGAAAAGAGGATCAAATGATGAAAGAAATTATATAGTTCATAGCGAAAGACAAATTTCTCTTTCCGGTTCAATTGATGAATATGAGATGTTTGGTTTGTCTGGTTTAGAAGATCCCACTAGTGTCTCAGAACAAAGGGTGCACAGTCATGCATCTCATCACTACCGTGGAGCCAAAATTGAAGAAAAAATCACAGCTAGGCAGGTATCAGATGTAAGGTGACCAGTGGATCAATTGCCTGTCTTAGAACATGGTTTACCTTTCTATTCAAATGAATTAGTTCAAGATGCTTTTTAGACATGACTTATGTTATCTTCATGTTTGGTTGCTAGGTGCAGTAAACATAATTGCTGAATCACCAATGTTGAACTGTTACTAACATAAAGATACCAGTCATTTGATTATTTCTACTGATTCCCATTATGATATTAAAACTCAAGCATATATAGGCTTTATTAGCACATAATATGGATTTCTATAGATTAGATGATTTATAGTAACATGTATGTTGAAGCCTCATCAATTGATTCATTCATTCACTAATTGTCCTGTAACGCAAATCAATAGTCAATGCAATTTGTGAAGAACATAGCTTATACTTTTATTTCTTAAATGTTAAAATTGCCTTTTGACTTCAGTTTATTACTCCATTACTAAGATCTAGTATTGTTAGGAGTAATGAATTGTGTTTTAATGAAATTCTAGCCTAAAATGATGCACAATGCTATAACAATATGACGTCACGTTATTTAATTTCTATTGATATTTCATAGATGTAAATCCAATAGGTTGCTCTTTAATGGTTAAGTTTTTTTAAAAAAAAAATTTATAGCTTATTTAAATTCCCTTATCTTTCAAGCATGACATTCAATTTATTCTTCATCCACACATGTCGGTGATAAGTGGTGTATATATCCTAGTTATTTACAATTATGCTTAAATGGATTATCTTGAAAATATCACATGTTCTGTCTTTTATGTTAAATTTCATAATCCATATTTATTTGTGGACAATTTTGTCTGCTGCACAATGCTTGATTACTTTTTGATCTTCAATCCTTGTAACCATGTATTTTATATAACAACGAGCATATTAATGAAATCTGCATTTCATTTGATTCAAGTAGACCAATTTTTAAGGCACATGTTGTTCTTTGTTAATATTAATTTTGCATGCATTCAAACTCCTGAACTTCAATCTCAAGTTGATCATCAAACCAACTGGTATTCATTTTTTTTTATTATTGTTTACATTGCAAAGTGAGCTAATGATATCGGCAAAAATATTGGCCTAATATGTACCTATTCTTTCACTTGTTTGCTTTATTACTACTACTACTACCATCATGCCTTTTGAGTTATGTGTTCATACCTCTCTTGTTGTTCCATCATAATGATATTCTTTACCTTCAAATAATGCTGAGTTCAAGGTGCATATTCAATATTTCTTATGTTATGATTGTTAGAGTTTCTCTTATGCAAAATAAAGTGGTTAATTTGATGTTGCTAATTTTTTTTTTAATGTCTTGTATATTTTCTGGACTTTGTGAGATATTTATTTTATTTATTTATTTATTTATTTGCGTTAGTTTCGTATTTAGTTCCAGAGGAGGATCTCCTGTTAAGTTTCTAACGTAACTATAAGCCCTTTGTCACAGTAGTTGACACAATAATTATTCATTTGAGCTCCCTTAGCAAAAGGTGGGTTAAGATGAGGCTATAAGAGAAAACTCCAAGAGAAGACTGCCTATACGAACAGGAGAAAACAGGTCTTAGACAGAAGTTTTTCTTAAAAGCGATGGTAAGGGTTGGGCATAACTACATGGAAGAAAGGAGGGATATATAGTGATCGGAGATGCTAATGGTTTTTAGGGGGGGGGGGGGGGGGGGGGGGGAGAACTTGGATGGCTGAGTTTTCCAAGCTGAATTATACTTAAATAAAGATGAAAAGGATGATGGTAGCTGAGAAGTTAATGGTGGTGGGAGTGAGTTTTGGAGGTGAGGCGTTGGTGTGGTTCCAATGGATTGCAATGAGAAATCCTTCTAGGAGTTGGAAGGATTTGAAGCACTAATTACTTAGGCATTCCTATTCACATGCATGAAGTTTGTGCAAACAGTTTCTTAACATAAAACAATGTGGGTCTATGGCAAAATATCGATAAAATTCTAAGCTTATGTCAGCATCTATGGAGGGGTTGTTAGAGGAAGTCCTGGAGAGCACATTCATTAAGGCTTGAAATTTGACATTAAAATTGAGGTTAAGGTATTGAAATCTGCTGGTTGGGCTAGTCTCAATCATGGAGACAATCCAATTAGTAAAGAAGACAGAACAACACCCTCAAGGCTATCCATGTGCTAAGTGCTCCGAAATTATACAAGCCCAATTTTTATGAAGGGCCTAATGTATTCTTAAGTTGTGAATAAGGCAAGAATTTAGACCCAAGTTTGAATAGGGTTACTAATTTGGTGAAAAATTCTAGACTCGAGTCAAACTAGGATCGCAAATTGTAGATTTCAAGTGGCAACTATAGGGAGACGCCCAACCAAGTTATCGTCATGATGGAGTTAAGAGGTGGTTTAACTTAATTGACGCGGAAATACAGGCGTGAAGAGTGGAAGGCTTGTGTTTTTCCTGAGATGAAAAGTATAGCTTTGGTTATGTTTGTAAAAGGGAGCTACAAATACTCTTAGTGCACAATGATAATTGGAAAAGAGGATCAACTCCAAACATTAAAGCAACACAAAAGATGGGCAAAAAGGAGGAACCACATATAGAGATGAGAGTCTCGGGGAATATTGGGTTGTCCTTCAACTCGATTATGGAGTTAACAAAAAAACCAGGTGCCCTAATTAATATTGGAGCCACTCACAACTTCATTTCAACAAAAGTAGTGAAAGAGCTTCAACTACCTTTATCTGCAACAACCAATTATGGTGTAGTGATGGGCACCAATGTAGTTGTTGGAGGGAAAGGGATTTGCAAAAAAGATGATTTTGGAGATGTAGAGGTTAATGGTCATGAAGGATTAACTTCCTTTGTAGTTGTGCAATGCTAATGTTATTCTAGGCATGCAATGGTTAGGCGCTTTAAGGACTATGGCTTTAAGGACTATGGAGGTGAATTGGGACTAATTGACAATGAAGCTCACCATGGGGCAGTACTGTGATGATTTTAGAAGGATACCCAAGCCTTTGCATGCTGGGTGTTCCTTGAAGGCTTTGGTTCAAGGATTGCAACGAAAACAAGGGATGGCGGTTAAGCTACTACATATGAGTCAGTGTTATTAAAAGCGAGAAAGGCGCTCGCCTAGGCGCTCAGGCGAGGCGAGGCGAGACTCTAGCGCCTCAACACCCTCCAGGTGAGGCGCCTTCAATGAGGCGAGCCCAGGCGAGCACTTTTTGCCAGGCGACAGGCATAAAAAAAGCACGCCCGTCTTTTTTTTTTTAATTTTTTCTAATGGTATCAGCCATATATTTAATGTTTTCAATTATTGTTAATTGGGATTTTAAAAAGGCACACTTAATAATAAGGAAGAAAATTAATTTAGGAGAGAAAAACTAGGAGATTTTAAATAGCACATCTACTAATAAGGAATGAAATAAATTTAGAGGAGAAAAACTAGGCGATTTTAGAAAAACACACCTACTAATAAGTAGGGAAATAAATTTCGGAGAGAAAAACTAGGTGATTTTAAAAATGCGCACTTACTAAAAAGGAATGAAATAAATTTAAAGTAAAACTAGGTGGTTAAAGTGTACAATTGCTATTTTAAAAAATAATGAGTTTTAAGGGGTTAACTAATTAACAAGAGAAAATTGAAGAAGCAACAAAAGTTGCACTCTAAATCTAGTGATGAGATTGAGGCTAGTTTAAATGATGAAGATGATAATATTGTAGAAATAGATGATTTATGAAGATAGAATTTGTACTCTAAAAACTTAAGTGGTTCTAGACTTCTAGGAGTGTTTTGTTTGACTCTATGTTTTGCTTTGCTTGACTTTAATTATTCCAAAAATTATATATATATATATAAGCAATTTATTAACTACCGCTTTACTTCGCTCGGCCCTGCGCCTCTCGCCTCTGGCAATAAGAAGTCTTAGCGCCTTAAGGGCGCCTAGCGCTTTTAATTACACTGATATGAGTAAGAGGAAAGAAACAAATTAACAAAGGCGCCATCAACACTAGTTTGATAGCTCATGGCTAAACACCAATGGTTTTTGAGACTACATTTGAATTACTTCCTATTCAAAATGTAGACAAATGCCATGCCTTTAGTGAGGGATGAAACCGGTCAATGTTAGGTTGTATTGTTATCCACATTTCCAAAAGAATATAATCCAGTAGCTGGCTTGAGAAATATGTGCGACGGGAGCCATACAACCTTCCACAAACCCTAAACCCTAAACCCCAAAACCCAAAACCCAAACCCTTAAACCTAAACCCCAAACCCTAAACCTCAATTGCCAAACCCTCAAACCATAAACCTTAGCCCCAAAAAAAAACTGTTAAATAGATATATTAGATCACAATTTCAATTATGGTGTTTTCGTGAGATAGGTTTTTGTTTTTTGGATTTATTGTGAATTGTGTTTTTCTTTATTAGGTTCTCCATTATCCCTTGTAACTCTTGTTGTCATTTTTTTCTTTCTTCTCGATTCTATATTTTAACTTATTTAATTTTTCAAAAAAATTGTTATAGAAATATATATATTTCCACAAGAAATTATAAGAAAAACACAAAGCCTAGTCATTTATTTAAAAAAAATCATATATTTTTGTTTTATTTAAATTTATAGGGAAAATATATATATAAGTTTCCACAAGAAAATATAAGAAAAATAGAAGACATTTTCATTTATTTTATAAAAAAAATCATATTTTTCTGTTTTGTTTACACCTATGGAGACTTAGAAAATAATCAGAGGGACTGAATGATAATCATGGAAATTTCAGGGGCTCTTAAGTAAATTTACAATCCTTTCCGGCCATTTATATTAAACTATTTTGAATAATGACTTCTACAGAACATCCCCAAGAAGAAGGCTTGAGATCTTGAGCCTCTTGACATCGCGTGCCTCCGTGCTCTTTTCGCCGTGATCTGGGAGGCAATCATGAGCATCCCACCACCAAGCCTTACGAGTAAGATGAACTTCATCTCTTTACCCTTTGTTTCCTTGATTTAGGGTTCTTATTTGTATTCATGCATCCAGTTCTACATTTTCATTCCCTTTTTCAAAAAAGATATAGTAAACGGGGACATTAGATCCCGATCTTGGTTCCATGGCTGGTATTGCTTGAGATTGGTTCTTGTTTTTTAGGGTTTGATTGTGATTTTGGGGTTTAAGGGTTTTAGGGTTTCAGCGTTTTGGCCATTGAGATTTGGTGTCTAGGGTTCAAGGTTCGGGGTTTTGTGTTTAGGGATTGGGGTTTGGGGTTTTAGGTTTGAGATGTGGGTTTCAAGATTTTGTGTTTTGGTTTGGAAGTTAAGGGTTTGAGGTTGTCAGGGTGAAGTGTTTGTGGTTCAAGGTTTCGTTTTTTATGTTTTTAGGTTTACTTATTTTGGTTTGAGGTTTGGTTTTGGGGATTTCGGATAACAATATTTAACGGTTGGTGTGTTCTTGGTTTGAGATTTTTGTTTTGATGTATGAGATATTTTGATTCGGTGTTGGGAACTCAAAGTTCAAGGGTTGTTGTTTGGGGTTTGAGGTTTATTATATTGTGGGTTTTACTATTTAGGTTTTATTGTTCTCGTTTATGAGAATGTAAATGACATAGTTGTTAAGGCGGATGCGAACATGTGATCCATGTCGTTAGAGAAAGTCTATTATTTGTATATTGTATTACTCGTTCGTATTTAGTAAATTTAATTTAAAATTTTCTTGTTATATATGTTAAAGAAACCAAACACTAGCCCTATAAAGGCTAATGGATATATTTGAATTTTTTTAAAAGAATTCTATTAAAAACAAGCAAGAATTCTTTTAAAAGCCAAAGTCTGACCCAACATGCGGCATATATGACATGCCATTTGACATGACATTAGTAAATTATTTTTTAAAAATTTATGGTATAGTCGAATGATCTATAGGATGGGGTTGATAATATTTTTCAATCTTTGATCTCTCCAACATAGAATAATAAGGGCATCCACATTGTTACTATGCAGAGGACCGTAGAGTTTTAAATACTAAATAAAAAAAAATTTAATACATACTGTCCTAGAGCCTATAAATATTTTGTTGTTTCGAAGGTTTTTTGACTACTCTTATGTCGACTGATGTGATTAAATTATTACTTTACATATGGGTATTGGTGAGACTTGGCAATTCACATACCATCTTTTCTGATTGAAACAAGTTTAGTCTATGTTGATCACCTGGTTTAGTGGACACAATCTTGTATATTTGATGCATGTCCTATTCCACAAAAGTTATTATTCTACAAACCTAATTGAAAGTTCAAACAAGTCTAGCCTATGTTGATTACTAGGTTTGTTTTAGGCAGTGTTGAATCTTTGGTGTTCTTTATTTCTCAAAATTTGTTATGCTTCTCACCGGGAATTATTCCCCATAGCTGTATGATCTAGCAGTTGAGCTGATTCAACAAAATCTTTCCTATGTTGATCACTTGGCTTGTTTTATATAATGTTGTATATTTGACACATTTATGTTTTTTTCATTAGTTGTTATACTTATAATGTCGTTTGGTTGTAAGCATATAATTATGGGAACTATATTGGGGAGAACATTGTTGTACTTTCATCAGATTCAGACAAATAGTGTTGACTTTGCCTTGCCCTGCTTGTTAGCTACCTAACGAAATCAAGAAGTACAGGAAAAAAATGAACATTCCTGCACGGGCTTGACCCATGAGTCAATCTATTGAAGAAGTTTGATGATATTTGACTGCCTGATTGATGTGGGCAATGCGAAACTCAACATGAACCAAGGTAGAGAGTGACAACTTGAATATCTATCTTATTTGCGTGCATATAGTATAAAGGTTATTATTTTATGGTTAAAATTTTGAATTTTATATTTTAAATTTCCTTGTATTTCTAGCATGACATTCAATTTGCTCCTCATCCACACGTCGGTGATAAGTGGTGTATATATCCTAACTGTTTACACTTACACTCATGGCATCATGGATTATGTTGAAAATATCACATGTTCAACCTTTTATATTAATATTTCATAATTGATATTCATGTATAGCACAGTTTTGTCTGCCACATTATTCATGATTAATTTCTGATCCGGTGTCCGTGTGATTCTGTGTTTTATATAACAATGAGCATCTTAATGGACTGTCCATTTCATTTGATTCTTGTTGATCAATTTTTAAGGCACGTTTTTTTTTGTTAGTTAATATTAATTTCACATGCATTCAAACTCCTGAACTCTTCAATTATTTTATATCACACATATTAGTGGCAATTTCATTGTGTAGTTTTTCTTTCAATCTCAAGTTGCTGATTATCAATCACAAATTTGGTCAAACCAACTGGTTTCCCTTTTTTTTTTTTTTTTGACACTGCCAAGGAGTTAATGGTATGTTGCTAAAATAGTGCCTTGATTTGTACTTGTCCTTCTAGTCTTTGCTTTATTTTTTTGCTTTCTTGGTTCGTTTGGTCGCTATGTCAGCAACTTAGACTCTTTTTAGTAATTTTGTTGCTATTATTTGTGAGGTTCTGTTTAGTTTTAATGCATCATGCCTTCTGAGTTACATGAACCCTGTTTCTTAAGATATATAGTTCATGGCTTTCTCCGGGTTCCAACATAATGATATATTCTTGATCTTCCATGTGAAGTTAATGCACACTTGAGTTTGATATTCACCATCCTTCATGCTATTGGTTCAAATTTTCAAGCCTTTTTTGTGGGAGATGCTTGTCTAAGTTCAAGGTGTAGATTCAATAAAACTCCTTTATGTTGTGATTATCCACAAAGAGTGTAAGATTTAAAAATGTTCTTCCATGGTCATGTTTGTGTTTTCAGTTGGCCTATGCAAATGTATCAGCTGACCATAGCCTCAACCTTTATCTTAGGCTTTTTGAGTTTCACATGACACTGCATGAAACCTACCTAAAGTGAGGAAGTTCAATTAATATGAGCTGAATTAGTTTTAATATAGTTCACTTGTACTAATATGATATTAAAGGAAACTATTTGTTAGTTTTATTTGTAACCATAAACGGAGTAGTTAGTTGTGACATTATTTGACCACATGTTTTTGCTATATATTTCATGAACTTTATCAGTGTTAAGATTTGGTTGATCTAAGACAAGTGCGACTTGCTTAGCTTGAATTTACACACTGCTTTCAGTGTGTTCTGTCCAGTTTGTATGTGTGGTTGTTCATGCTTTATACCCTTGTATAAAAATAGTCATTGGTAATTTCATAACTTGTAGTTAAGACACATAATGTGAAGAGCCTAATTCTTATCCCATTTCTTTAAGATCATATGAGAGAGTATTATTATTTCTTTGTATATAAAATTGATTATGCATTCCCAGGAAATCTTAATTTCTGTTTTAATAAAAATTTCATGTTTTTACTACCTAATAAACTTTCATGTATTATTTTGTGGGATAAATCTATTGAGGAGTTATTTATAAGAAATTGGCTACAGTCTATTATCTAAAACTTGACTAATGTAAATGATTTGTGTAACTTTTATTTATTGTTTACTATTGATAATATCTTGATAATATCTTTCGATCGACTTTGTTCATCTCACATGGGAAGGGCTTTATGAAACTGTGCCTTACATGATGGTTATATTTCATCTTCTTAAGTTTTTCTTTGATAGCTCTTAAATAAATTTCTTCCATATTTTATAACCGCCAACTCAAAATTCAAAAATTTTCTTGGTCTCCAAGTGGTTATAAAATCTAGTTAAGGAAACATGTTTGGGAATTTTGACAAAGATAAGATCTCAGAGGATGAAGTTCTTGTTTCGACAAGTAGTTATAATTGTTTAAAAATATTGTTGAACGCTTGAACTTTTTCTTTGTTTATCTAGTTAAATAGTTTGTTCTTTCAGTCTATGGCCTTAACAGTGTTATGTTGAATTGTTTTTATTCTTGTTTTGTTTTCTTATGTTTACACCATATTATTTAGTCTTATTTGTAATATATGTATACATATATTTCTTCAAGATTTAGAACATGTCAGCACAATTGCTTTTTTTATAGTTGTCATCAAAACCAACATGTTGAATTTTAATATTTTTGTTCTAGATACTCCAATTTCCTAATGAGATATGATTTCTGGTCTCATTGGATGAATCCAGTGTATGTGTAATCCAAACAAAACAAATTTGTGATATTATTTTGGTTTCTTGAAACCCCGTTGAAAATAAACCATAAATTAGCTGTTAACTAATTGTTAAAAATGGATGCCGGATTTGTTTAATTTGCTCAAATTGATGCGTTAATTAAAAATGTGTAATATTTTTTATCTGACTATTAACATTTTTGAAAATATGCGAAGTGTTCTCGATATGTAAATGGGAAGGTAAGGTAATGTCATAGATTTTACTTTTGAAAATTAGGGTGGTTTTTTGCGCGTGTTGATGCTCTGGTAAAATTGCAAGTGGTTTGTGAAGTGGTTTAGCTCCAAAATATTCTAGTCAGTTTTGTGTTCTTTGTTTCATTTTCACTTAAATTTGTTCATTAGGATCCACAGCTATATATTTACCAACTAACAAGTAGCTACTTAAATTTTGTGATGTGGTAATGGACTTTTACTTATTTTAGCCATTGTGATTATTATCGATAACATGTTTTTCAGTTTTTCATTCCAATTGTTGTGGAACCTATAATGTAGGCTTGGTCTTCAAGCTACACCAATTAATTATCAATGTGGTAGATGCTTAACTATGTACCTTATGTTATGCTTACGTTATCTGGTCAATGCTTTACTTATCAATGTGGTAGATGCTTAAATATGTACCTCATGTTATGCTTACCTTCTCAGGTCAATGATTTACTTAATTCTTGTCTATTATGTTTTCTTTTGGCTCAATTCATTTACAAATATTTTTTGCAAAATGGAATCATCCTTTGAAGACTTATCAAAGGGGAGAGAAACCAAAGATTAAAGTCTATGTTTGTTATAGTCAATTGCTTTTTTAGTTTCTAGTCAAAATAAAAAATCTTTTAAATTGTCTTAGAAGTTTTAAATATTTATTAGGGTGTTTAAGTTTGTTGCTTTCATGTGCATCCCTTGGGTTTATGTAAGAATTTATGAGTTTTTTATTTCCCTCTGGTGGGATCCTCACGGATAGAAAAAGATTGCAGTCAGTTTGATAATAATCAAGTGGCATTACTCGAACCAAAGATCAATTTGGCCTATTTTCGGCACCATATACATAGTTAGCACATTCGTCATAAGTCGCTCATTGCATGTGAGTAAAAACTACTTAAAGAATGGATTCTCCTTTCATTAATGGATGGATTTTCCAATCTTGCTCTCCGCTCATTTGGGGATTTAACCGCTCTTAGGGGTCATCTCAATCAGCGAAGCCAAGTCTCTATTAATAGAACATAAATAAAAAAAAGTGAGCAATGAATATTTTCTGAAAAATTATCATCATTTTTCTGATTTTATGAGATGCAAACAAAGTCTAGGTGTGATGCCTATGAATTTCAGGAGTGCTTCTTAAAATCTTGCTAGTGTGATGCTAGTGATCTATTTTCAACCCAAATCAACTTCTTTTTAAGCTGCTGTCCTTCATTAATATTATTTACATTTCACACCAAGGACAAGCAGGTTACTGTTTTATTTCTTTACACTTGCTTGTGAAACTTGCCTAAGATATTTATAGGAAGTTGAATTTTGTTTTCTGCCAAATATCTTGTGAATTTTGTTTTCTTGATTATAAAACTATACTGTTACTATTTGATGCTCACATGATCATATCTTTCAAGGATACGAAGTATTTTCTTATATCTAGGTGGACACAGGTACATTATTCTTGCTTATAGAACTATATAGTTACTATTTGGTGCTCACATCAGATATTTTTCACGGATGTAAAGTTAATTTTCCTATATTTTTTTTTTTCTCTTGTTCCTATAATTACACATAATAATGTTTGAAGAATTATTTCTTATTCGAATCATTCTTATTTGATTGATTTAATTTTTGAAGTTTTAGGTGATGTGTCAGTGAGTAAACTAGATTTTTTGTTCACCATTGAGTAGTTATATGGTAGGCATGTGCAAATGAGCCAAGGTTAGAATAAGTTTAGGGTATCATTTCGTCCCATTAATATTTTTTAACCCTAATTTGAAATTTCTGTTGGAAATTAGTTGCATTAAAAGGAGTGGATCGCTCTAGATTTAATGTGAGTTGCTTATAAAGGAAACAAAATGTGTGTTATAATTTTGTATGAAGTTTTCAAAACATCATGCACGCATAAATTGCTTTTGTTTTTTTTTTGAAGATCTCCTACTTGGGTGCTCATAAATGACAACAAATACTGAATTTCACCAAGAATATTTTGTTTGATGAAATACATGCATGCACAGAATTTGACTATTTTTTTTTTCATGCATATTTGCTTATGAAGCCTGATTAAGATATGTCCATGAAGCTGGATTTAATTTCTTCTGAATATCTAGATGGATGTAGGCTTGTTATTCTTACTTATAGAATTATATTTTTACTAGTTGGTTCTTACATGATCATATTTTTTTAGGACATGAAGTTGCCTTTCATATAGCATTTGCTTAACACCAAGTAGTTATTTCTAGGCATATGCAAATGAGCCAAGGTAATGTGAACAATTCCTAGTAATATTTTCTTCCTCCATCTTTTGTTAACCTTGATTTGGAATTAGTGACATTAAAGATGGTCATTCTCCACAGGTTTAACATGAATTGTATGTGTCCAATATTTCTTATGTCATTTTCAAGCTTATATTTAGTTGTTAACTTTCAAATGGCATTGTTAGGAAAGAGTTTAGAAGTATTGCACTACTTCCTCATTGCAGTAGCGTCTTTCTGGAATATATCATCACTCATGTGCACTAGATACTTCTTTGTTTGTGCTATTTTATGGTGTTTTATTTTCTATTGCTATAGTTAGGAACCATACTTCTCAGCATTTTGTGCGTATTTGTTCACGTTAATATTTTTCTTCGCCGTCTTGTATGTTAAAATCTTCATTTGAACTATGCTAGAATGAGTCATTTGAATTAATAATTATTGACATCACTTGAACTAATAATTTTGTTAGAAATTGATATTAGTTTAATTTTTTTAATTTCCCATATTTATGGGACATCATTTCCATGATTTTGATAATCTTTATGGCTTTAGAAATTTCATTTTCTAATACTATTATGGGAATTTGAAACTATGCTAATTTTCTGGCATGGCCAAATTACCCATGATAGTAGAACAAAGTTTTATGTATTATTTTCTTCCCTTAATTTGTGTTAACCTCTATTTGTAATCAACAGCATGCATGATAGTATTTCTTCATAAGTTTAACCTAAATTATATATATCCCTTATTTCTCATGTATATTTCGTTTTGACTAATTGGTGAATAATGATAGTAAATTTTGATATGAATGGATCAATTTTTTTTTTTTATTTAACATATCGATTTTTTAGAACAAGGTACTAAGAGCCTTATGAATAGGTAGATCTTTCAATTGGTATTTTTTTTTTTTTTTTTTTTTTTTTTGCATACATAAATATTCTAACTTGAAATCACTTGTTTAAGCGTCTCAAGTCCGTTACTTGAACCATCCCAAGTTAGTAAACACTTTGATTCAAGTAATAGTACTCAAAATTAAAAATTCACTTTTTTTAATTAGCAATAGACATCTGCGAATATTAGTATCTCAAAAATATTTAATATATAATATTTAATAGCTAAATCTAATTTATAGACATTGGTGGGATAAACAATCCTCTGTATATCAATTTTACTTGTGGGATCGTTATCCTATGGCTTGCGCCCCTTCCTCTTTTCATATATATATATATATATATATATATATATTATACATGTGTGTGGACTATTTCCAAGATAATTTTGTAACTTCATGTTTTAGTTATTGATTTTTATGCCTACCAACTACGGCATAAAAATATCTTGTGACGTTAAGTGGACAAGGAAGATATTCATGTAGTATGGTTTTGAGCAGGAGAAATGTGATATATTTTATTCCCTAAATTTTGAGTCTTACAATATTATGCATTGCAGCTTTAGCTAATTAATATCTTTATGGTTGAAGATTAAATCATGATCTGTATGATTTACAAATGCTAAATTTATCTAATAATGTGATAGTAGATAAACATGTTAAAAAAATTATGTTAAGTATTCTTTTTCCTGCAAGTAGCTTATTATGTTAAGTATTCTTTTTCCTGCAAGTAGCTTATAAGAGGAAAAAAAGGGTTAAATTTCCTGTCATGAGATCTGTCGCTTCCAAGGGTAATTGATTTTGCCCAAGAAAGGAGAGATAGAAACTTTACCAGTTGGGGTAAGAAGAACAAGATGAGCTTTCAGGAGGGGAAATTTGGGAAGATTGAAACATTGTTATAAGATGCTTTAGTTGTTCCTCAGTGAAAAGTTACTGTCTGAGTTGATTTGTGAATTTAGAGACCGCTCAACCATGGTTTGAAGGGCTCTTTGGTGTTGTTTTTTTCCTCCTAGTGGCTTGCCATGGATTTTCCAGAATGTGTCACGGGTATGCCAAAACCTTTTGCAATGATCACACCAGGGTTTTTTCTTCTTACCGTTCTCCATTTCAGCATTTTTTATCACCAACGATGATCCTTAATACTAGTTTTATGCTGAATTGTTGTGCTATTGTTCATAATTCTCCATCAATCCTCCTCTTGTCTAATCACAGAGTGGACTTATCTAATAGAAGTAGTGGTTTTCTTCCAAGAATCTGCCCTTTTACTTCATCTAGGGCTTGGTTAGCACCTGCTAAAAACATATAAACCCGATCATTCTCCTCTCTCTTCATGTATTTAGTACAATTGTTTGCATTCTCCCCTGTGTCATCATAGCACTGGTCAAGTTCCTACCATAATGCTACCATTTCATTGTAATAGCTAGTAATTGTTATGTTGGAGTTCGTCACTATGACATCTAGGCTGGTAAGTTATGGACTCTAGTGGAGGATGCTTCAAACTCAGGATCCTGACATTGCAGTTTTCACCATGGAAAACTAGGGTAAAACCTTGTCTTTGATACCATGTACTTTTTTTTGGATGAAACATTCTATTTGATTAATTCTCAATGTCTTAAGTACAAAAAGAAAAGGTTAAAAAATAAAAACAACTTAACTAATAAATCCCTTAGAACATCATGGAATTAGTTATTGACCCAATCTTTTTATTCTAATTCTCCTAGATTATGCTACCTACTGTAACTTTCCAACACAAAGGAAAGAGACTTCTCAGCTTTAGGTTGTAACAGGAGTTTGACTGCAATTAAAAAACTTGTAATGGAGGAAAATAGGCCTGTTTGTTGATGGGGGCCTTCAAAACAAGTCACTTAGTTGGTTTGTGAGAATTCATACATGCGGCAGCAGCTACCAACGGTTTCTTGTTCTTTCTCCCCCTCAATCTTAGCAGGGTCATGAGGTGCTGGACAATTGATGGTGCAAATACCTTGTCACTTTATGCACTCTTCATTTTTTCCCCCTTTGAAAAAGTATTCTTCAGCTATGGACTTATAGCAAATTTATTGTTCGATTTTATATTTTGTACTAGTGGGCCCTATATGGGTGCTACATAAGCTTTAGAGGTCTTACACCAAAAAATCTCTAGACTTAGTGGCTCAACCCCTATATCTATATATTAATTAACCCATTACATTTCTATCACACAACCGATGTGGGACTATATTTCCAACACCCTCCCTCAAGTTTAACTTAGTCATTTTTTTTTTTTTTTTTTGTCAGTTTGAGCTTGCTCATACTTGTACACCAGAGGTCTGTTTTTACCAGGACTTGTACACTACTTGTGTCTCAAAGGTCCTACTCACATGGACTTGTACACCACTTGTGTCTCAAGGTCTACTCACATGGACTTGTACACCACTTGTGTCTTATAGGTCCTATATTTTTTTTTATTAATATATATTATGCTCCACTATATTTCTCTGATACTATATTAGATTTTATATTTTGTACTAGTAGGCCCTGTATGGGTGCTACATAAGCTTAGTGGTCTTACATCAATAAGTCTCAAGACTTAGTGGCTCAACCCCTATATCTATATATAAATTCATTACACTTCTATCACACAACCGATGTGGGACTATATTTCCAACATTTATTTATGGCCTCTGGCTCTCATGGTCTTGTTTACTACTCCAACGATTCCCTGGTCTAGGTTTGCACTAGAGCTTTTAGATAAAAGTGGATTAACTGCGTCCTTGCTCATTTGGATTTATTAATTGGTATGTATTGGAGTTGTATTGGTATTTTATCAAGTACTGTTTGCTGTGATTTAACTATTAAACAGTTCTGCCTTTGCTAAATGATATCCTAAGTTCCTAACTGTTAGTTTCTAGGATCCTAAACATCGTCCATAGAAGGCTCAACTACTAACAACTGTCTTTAAATAAACTTCCTTAACTTATCCTTTGGTCATACTTTGTCTATCACTGAGCAATTTTTAAATCATTCCTGTGCAGGATCTTTTGTTTCGGTTTATTTCTGAACATTTGATGGACTCTTTAATTTTGGTTTCTTTTGGTTTAGGCTACATTGGTGAATGACACAAGCTGTGAATCAGTTGTGAACACTCCTCAAAATTTAAGGGATGCAACTAATCCTGCTGGGTAAAATCAGTTATCCTCTTGACTGAAATAACTTCCAATATTTATCATAGCTAAATTTATGCACATTTTGCTTCTATTTTTTTTTTTTTTTTTGGCATCCTGGCCTGACTTATTTCCATCACTAAGGAAACCTTGGTAGAGTTTTCCAAAGGCTACAGGAATCACTATCGATTTAGTGAAGTTGCCTGAGAGGAAGATCTGAATGAAAGTCAGACAACAACTTCCTTTTCTGTTCATGACTTGTGCACTTACCAAAATTTCAATATGAACTCGTAACAACTCCAGAGTGCATCAGTTATCCTATTGTTCCTTCTGTCATATTGAAGTTTTACTCGGGAGCTCATTGGTTTAATAGAATTTTGGTAGTCATGTTGATTTTTTTCTTGCACACTATTGTTTACAGCAATGTGCCTGCTATTGACAAATTGCAGAAATTCTTAAAGATTGTCCATCATGGTTTCGTGATTGTCAGAGCCTTTAGTCTTCACTATGTTCCCAGCTGGAAATGTAGGCAATATTGAACTAGTATATATGTTGGTTGAAGCCCTTCAGAGTCCTCTTTTCATTCGTAGTTTAAACCTAGTCTAAATGGTTTTTTTATTGTTGCTGCTCATAATGATGTTCTCTGTTCTATTTTTCATTTTTGGCCTCAGGTGTGCTCCAACTACATTGGCCCCAACACAAGATTTTTGGACCCTTAGGTACACAACAGCTTTCAAAGATGTCAGTCTTCTGGTATGCTTTTCTCTTCACTCAAATATTGCTAAGACCAATATTGTTATTCTGCAGCTGATTGGTAAGGGTGCCATATGTAAACCTTGTTATTTAAAGCAGGAAACCTCACTACAATGTAATATTTATTTTGCATATCCTTGTTTCCATCACATGTTCTTTTGTGAATACCACCAGGCTGGTGATTAAGGTGCTGATTTGGTAATTGTTTGTAGCAAATAGTAATCAATTTTTGAGAGCTGAGTTGTGAGGGTGCCACACTGTTGACCATTTGAATCTTGAGGTCTGCTGCATCAAATTATACTGTGTCTCGATGTTAACCGGTTGTATCGGATGACCTTATTCCTTCAGCAGATACTCCTGGTACCTTATCTCAGATGTATGATCTGCCATGGACTGTGCCAGAAGTATTGCAAGCTTTATGAATGATCAGAGTAGTCGCTCATAAAGACGACAATTGCTGTATGTAACTGAATGGCAACAATCTATTTCTGGTTCCATTGAAATAGCGGTAAGAATTCAACCATCCATTTATTGCTCTCTACAATGATTTTGTTTGTATTTTGTTGTGATACAGCAGTTTGAATTAAACTTGATCCCATCATTATGAGCAATTCATTTTTTCCCCTTGAATGCATTTAATGTTTTTGCTCTACTAATATGTTACTTTTACTATTATTAAACTATGAAGGCTCTTTGTTGCATGTGACAGATAGCAGTGTTATTAAAAGCGAGAAAAACGCTCACCTAGGCGCTCAGGCGAGGTGAGGTTTCCCCATGCCTTAACACACTTGAGGCACCCTCAATGAGGCGAGCGCTTTTTGCTAGGCGCCAGGCATAAAAAAGGCGCGCTAGTACCTTTTTTTTTTTTTTTTTTTTTTTTGCTATTAGCTCTATATTCAATGCTTTCAATTAGTGTTAATTGGGATTTTAAAAAAACACATTTATTAATAAAAAAGGAAATAAATTTAGGGGGGAAAAATTAAGTGACTTTACAAAAGGCACATTTATTATTTAAAGAAAAATAAATTTAAGGGAGAAAAACTAGGTAATTTTAAATAAAGCACAATTACTAATAAGAAAGAAAATAAATTTAGGGGAGAAAAACTAGGTGATTTTAAAAAAGGCACACATACTCATAAGGAAGAACATAAATTTGAGGTATAAAAACTAGGTGATTTTAAAAAAGGCACAATTACTAAATAAATTTAGAAGATAAAATCTAGATGATTTAAGTAGTATTTTTTTTTTTTAAATAACGAGTGAATTAAGGGATTAACTTATTAATTAGAGAAAATTGAAGAGGCAACAACTCTAAATCTAGTGCTGGAGTTGAAGCTAGCTTAGATGATGAAGATAATGATGCTTAGAATTAAATGACTCATGAAGATAGAATTTACGCTCTAAAAGCTTTAGTTCTAGACATCTAAGAAGTGTTTTCTTGACTTTATGTTATGCTTTGTTTGACTTAAAGCTTTGCTTTGCTTGACTTTAATTATTCCAAAAATGATATATATATATATTAGTTATTTATTAACAAACGCTTTACTTTGCTCAAGCATGCGTCTTTTATGGCGCCTCTTGCCACAAGCAATAAAATGTCTTAGCGCCTTAAGGGCGCCTAGCGCTTTTAATTACATTGACAGATAGCCCAGGATATGAGTATGAGTGTTGAAGTGGCACATGCTTTTGGAAGGCACCCTGCTGTTTTAGGGACCTATAGCTGAATATTGAGCAGGTAAGCTTCTTTTGCATGCTACTAAAGTCTACATAGCTTGAAATCATGCGGGTTAGTCTCATTAGGTTTGTTGCTCGCATTCTCTCGCATTTATAATTCTAACACTCACTTGTATTCTTATCTCTTAGAGGATTTAATGATGCTATCAATGGTTTTAATGATGATGGTGATCTGTATTGTGCTATGATGGTGTGGAAGTTGTGCTAATTTCTACCCATTCAACCCAGAAAATCAATCATGCCAATTCTGCTAATGAACTTCCTATTTTTGCCCATAAGTATCAACATTTCTCCAAGTGAGCCCTTTACTGAGGATTCAAACTGGCTGCCTCCTTTTTTATTTATGTATTTTTGTTTTTTTCTTTTGTACAAGTATGGCTGGTTGGCTGTCATCAATATGCATGGCTTTAGAGTTTAGCAACATTCTCGGCTTTTTATGCTTTACTTCCAACTGCTATTGTTTTTTGTTATTCCCCTTTTGTTGCACAACCGCAAGCGCATGGTTTTGCCAAGTAGTAATTTAGATATCGATCCCATGAAGACCAAGTGTGATTACTAATCTATTACAACAATAGGTTATCTAGGCAATTAAAACGGTGTATAGATGGAAGACTAAAAATAGCAAGCAAGAGAAACTACACAAATGGCAATGCAGAAATGCAAGGCTGTAGACTTAAGATCAGATTTTGGTAAGCCTAGGTTAGGGAACTCGCCACAAAGAGTAACGAAATATGTGCTTGGATCTCTACTTAGGTTGGGTAGATTAAATGAAGGTTAATAATCCTTAATTACTTATCACTCTCTTTCAAGAGTCAACGAGTTGATTTTGATTAAGCCATTCCCTACTTTCGTGGTAGATGAACTCTTCCAAAACCCTATTAAGATCAATGATTAAACAATGAACCCTCAAGAAATACCTTTCGGTAATTTCAAGGTGGACTTAAGAGTTTCCAAGACCTAGAATAACCTTTTAGTCAATCTTGATCCATAAGATAGAGCAAGCAAGGCTTTCACACTCACAAGCTATGTAACACAAATCCAAAGCCAACTCAAAATAATCTTCCATTAAATCATAAAAGATCCTTACAAAAGAAACAAGCACATCAACCATCAGTACTTTGGGCTAATCCCAAACCTAGAGGAAAGTTCTACACTTCCATTTCTTGATTACAAAAAAAAAAAAAAAACAGGAAAAGTAAAAGTCATGTAAAATCACGACACAACACAACAGGACTTGGAAAACCCCTTATTTTGCCCACAAAAACTTGATCTCCAGATTTTCAACCGTTTTCTTCCCTTTTCAGCCTCCTTTCAGAGCCTATAGAACTCTCTCTTCTTTCTTTAGCCTCGAGTCCCTTATGCCTACCTCTCCCCCCCAGAGAAACCTTTTCTTGATGCCTTTTATACTCCATGTCAGGAACTTGGCCCCAGGCACTTTTACAGACCACATGTGGGTTGTGAATCATGGAAAATTAAGTTGGCCCACTTGGTAAGTGTTGTCTTTGGAACATCCTCAATTCATCAAAGTTTTGGGTCAGCTCCAACTTCCTACATGCAAAGTAACTAAAAGAAGTAGTTTGTGCACAAAGGGAGAATAATTCATTATAAAAGCTAGGAAAATGCATGCTTAATGAAGAATCAACAACTAAATGCATGATATTAGTTATGCAGTTTTTATATACAACACCTTTCTACTCAAAGAACATTGAAATATATGTTCTTAGGCCTTAGTTTGAACTATTACAAGCTTGAACCTATAATTGCCTGTGATTGTAAATAATGTTTCATTTGATGAAATATGCTGTGATTTTTTTTCCCCTGCATTGACGAGTCAAACTAACTTGATTGGCATTTGAAGTGTCCAAACTCCACTTGGGTTGTATTTAGATTAGACTAACTTCCGGAAGTAGATGACATCTTTGGAATTTTAGGTGGTGCTTGCCTTAATATATAATACTTACATTTTGTCATAGTGTTTGGATGTTTTTACTTTGTATTTAAGTTATGTGAAATTTGAACTATGTTCTGGGTATTACAGAATGCCTCCTCAGCTTTATTAATGCAGTTTCTGAGCAAGCATTGTTCTGAATGGATAGGATGCAACATTGCTGCTTAATCTGCTGCTTTGTTGAAGGCTAGCAATCTTTTTTCCCCTGGATTTAGGCCTACCAGATTCACTGGCAGCCAGATCATTTTGCTGCTTGTTGAATTGGTTGAAAATGAGAAAGTATGTTTTGCTAAAATTTATTACTATCTCAAAAGTTTGGATTTGGACCCAAGTATAATATGGTTTCTTCAACAATAACCTTGGAAACTTATTTTATTCCCACAAAATGATACGGGCCTCGTCAGTACTGATTGAAATTTGATCTTCATGACATATGAATGATGTTACTGCTGAAAAATCGAGTGTTTTCCTATTATTATTGGCAATTTTATTTGAGTGATGAAATACATAATACTTTTTAGTTTTGCCAGACTTGCTAGTAAGCAGAATTTGTAAGAATTAATGAGACATGTAGATGCTGTTCTTCTGTACACTTGTAATTGTCATTATTAACATGGTGTTTCTTATCACACTCATTTTCTAATGATGGAGATCATCTTTGTACTTTCTTGAGACAGGCAATAGGCCAGGATTGCACCATTTTGTCTCAAGATGCTCATCTTTTACAGGCATTGGAAACTTCTTTTTGATCCTCTTGTATTGTGTTCTTACCCTTTTTTTTCCTATTGTTATTATAGTGTATTTAATTAGCAAATTACTTTTGCAACTTGCCAGTTTAAACTTAAAACTTTTATCTCTTTACATTTGTGTGTGCACCCTGATTCATCTAACATCATGTGGCGTCCTTCTCTTTGGAACTGAATGCAGCAATTATTCTCATAGCTTACTTGAATTGACTTGCTTCTTTTGTCATTACTAATTCAACTTCTAGTCTGAAAAAAATAATTTATACTGTTAAATGTCCAAGTTAACTACACGCTCATAATCTTCTTTCCCATTGGAAAGGGGCAGTGAAAACGGAATTTAAACAGACTAATATTTAGTTTCTTATTTTTCTGTCTTTGCTTCTATCATTGGTGCATATGCATGTGTCTAGTGGTCTTTGGTCAATTTTAAATTTCAATAAGGTTTCTAACTTTCAACTGAATTCTTAGTTTTGCTGTTCATGTCACAGCTCTGAAGTGGCACTGAAAATGCTGTTGGAGCTTGCTTTCAGCTTTTTACCAATAGAAGAACTTTTTCCTGATGATTTTCCCTTAGGAATGCATGTGATACCCCTGGGTGCAAAAACTGTTGAGCTTATGATCTCATAGCTCACTTCTTATTGCTGATATTTTATGCACTCCTTACTATTTTAGCTTTGCAAATATTATATTTCGCAATATTGTAGATGCTATACTGTGCATTATGATGGGCGCTTTGATGACCAACTCCTCTTGTATAATTATACTTAACTGTCATAGGATATGCTGAACTCTCTGAATTTGAATAGTTATGCTTTTGCATTATGTTCCGCACAATACCTTATCTTCAAAACTGACTTTGGATCTAACATCTAGTTGCCTCAAGTCAGTTGGGTGCAGACATTTCAAACAATAGTAGCTAGAAGTCTGTCTTCACAATTGCTTTCTAGTTTCCCTAGAAAGTTCCTCTCTGGGACAGTCTTGCTGCAGTTCGCATGGCAGTATGTTCGGAGCATTATTTCAGCTGTACAAAGGCCAAAGGTCTGCTTGGTCATTTCTTCTTCTCAGCTGGGCTCAAATGTTGGACAGAACTTATCCTTTGGTTATTGCATTCAGAATCGAACATGGTTTCTTGTTGGATTTTCCAAAGTTACAGGCAAGTTTCTCTTTGCCTATTCAAGTGCACTAGTAATGAGCATGTCCCTAAGGTGCCTTCCCTAGAGTCACTCGGTGATTATAGAACTATTAGTCTGATCAACGTAACGTTCAAAATTATTTCCAAGATTTTGGCTACTAGGTCGAGTACGGTTATAAATTCTCTGGTGGATACTGAGCAATCGGCCTTTATGAAAGGTACATCTTGGATAACATCGCACTGCAGAAAAGCTAATCTTTAGCATCCAGAAGTGTAAAGTACACGGACATATTTGGAAGGTTGGCTTCGCTAAGGCTTTTGACATGGTGGATTGAGACTTCCTGTTCTATTTGTTGGCTGCTAAGGGGTTTGGGGATAGATGGGTGGGATGGACTTGATGCATCCTTGTCTCCTCTAAGGCTAATATAATTGTGAATGGGTCACCTAATGGTTATATTCATTACCATAGAGGACTGAGACAGGAGGACCCTTTATCACCTCTCCTTTTTGTGTTAGTAATGGATGTTCAAAATTCTATGTTCTCTCATGCGCTGAGGTCCAGGGTGTTGGTTGGGGTCTCTCTTGGGGGGTTTGCTAGTAGATGTAACCTCTATTATGCGGATGATCTTCTGGTGATGACCACAAGTGGTATCAAGGATCTCAAAAATGTAAAGCTAATTTTTGCTGGTTTTTGATGGCTTGACGGGCTTGGAAACAAACTTCACTAAGACCTGTCTTTATTCGAGTACGGTGGGGGTGTTGCCGGATAGGAGGGTTATGGATACTTTAAATTGTGCAATGGGTTCGCTGCTGGTTACTTGTCTGGGTATCCCTATTTCGGGTAGCAGACCCAGAAAGCAGGATTGGGAATTTGGGAGGACCTTATTTGTAAAGTGCGTAAACAATTATCCTCCTGGATGAGTCAGCATCTCTCCTTAGGTGGTCGCCTTACGCTAGTGAACTCGGTTCTTTCAGCTCTTCCAATCTATTGGATGTCAATCTTCATATTACTTTGCTGGGTCATTAAGGAAATTGACTATATCAGAAGGGATTTTCTGTGGTCAAGAACAGATATCTAGCATCTTAGATGTAGGTTTGTCCGTTGGCAAAACCTGTGTCATTCCCGCTAGCGGGGGTGGCTAGGGGATTTTGGACCTGACAAATTTCAATCAGGCGCTGCTAGGAAAATGGTGGTGGAAATTTATGACTGATCCTTCCTGGTGTGGTGCGAATGTGGTGACTTTTAATTATGGTATTGTTAATTGGAACATGTTCCATAGGCAAATGGGTAGGATCTCGTACTTTTGGAAATGTGTCTTGAGCTGTCTCCAGGCCCTACGAAGTTGTGTTGTCCATAAATTAATTCGGGCTTGGAGACGATCTTCTAGAAAGACAATTGGCTCAACGGAAAAGCTCCAATATTTGTTTGGCTTAATGAATTCAGGGAGAGTCCATATCTTAATGGTATGGTCTGGGAGCTCTACCATTTGTTAATGGAGCCACCTTTTGCTTATAGTTTGAAGACATGAAAAGGTGGATGCTCACTGGGAATGGCACCTTTTCGGTTAAGTCTTTTTACAATTCCTCAACGATGGTGGGTTGCATTGTGCGATGGTAAAGTTCTTTTGGAGTAACTCCTGCCCCAGGAAAATTAACTTGTTCAACTAGCTAATGTGGAAAGATAAAATCCTCAAACTTGAGAATCTGGAGAAAATAAGGTGTAATCGGCTTCCAACGACTACATGTGTGTTGTGCCACGGGGGAATTGAGTCTATTGATCATCTCTTTCTCCACTACTCCGTGGTGAAACAGGTGTGGGAGTTCTTTGTGAATCTTCTTCACTTTCATGACCTACCTTTATCAGCTAACCTCGTTTGGGGCTTTTGGAGGCTGCTTATTCGTCCGGCATGTAGGCTGGCGGCTAATCTTGTTGTAAAAGCTATTGTGTAGAACATCTGGATTGCTATAAATGATTGTGTCTTTAATACTACTATTTTGCATGTGCATGCTATTGTTTTGAAAATCCATACACTCCTGTCTTGGTACATAGCTGCGGCGAAGGGTCCCAAAAAAAAAACTGGAAAACTCAATAATCACCATCTGACGTAGTTTGGAGTTCATTAATCCCCAAGTGGTCGAGTCGAGGGAGACCGCACTTCTTGAGAAGGACCAGGGTCAAACCACAGTGTAGGGTGTTTATGTATTGAGGTGTTGGTGCTTGAGAAGGCATGTTCCTCACTTTTGTAGTACTATGTGTTTGTTTGTGCTAGTTTCAATCCGTTAACCACGTCTAGTGGTTTACTGTTTTGTTTCCTTAATAGATGTGATTTATCCACCTTTTAAAAAAAAATTAATTACCTCAAATTTATTTTTATTTCAAAAATCACCCAAATTATTCCAATTTTATTAATGATGCAACTTAATTAATATGTAATTCTAAAGTAATATAACTTAATTTAAATTCAGTTGTTTGCTATTTCTTCATCAATTGGATAAATTATTTTTAATTTTTTTAGCAACCATAAATTAAATAGTTTTAAAAAAAAACTAATGACGTGCTATTTTAATTACATAGAATTTTTTAAAAAAATTAAATAACTTATTTAAAAAATATAAATTTTATTATATAATCTAATTGTTTCATTAAATTATAAAATATTTTTATTAGATAAATATATTGATAATTAAATTTATATGGTGAATAATTGAAATGATAAAATGAAATGATTGAGTCACATCCTGAAGTATAATTATTATTCTTTCTAATTATTTTTTACTTGTTCATTTTACTTGATCCACATAAATTAAAAAGAATCGATTGAAGTTAGTTGGCAATCTTAATTTTATAAAAAAAAATTATATTAATTATTTTTATTTAAAAATACTTAAAAATTTGTGTATGAATATTATTTTTGGAAGTTATAAAAGTATATTAAAAATAAAGAGTAAATTTGAAATATATATATATATATATATATATATAATGTTTTAAAAATTTTATGGACATGTAAAAGATAAAAAAAATTAAAATGTGATAAGTAAAAGAAAATGAAGAAAATATAAAAAATAGTTTAATGTGTAAGAATTTAATAAATTAATAAAGTTAAATTAGTACTTGAACAATAAAATGCCAACGCTAGTGAGTCGTGCTGATACTATTGGAAGTGCTCCATCTGAGATGCATAGTGAGTCGTGCCTTCAACTATTATCCGATGGGCTTCTAAACATGGTTCTGATAATATGATTGGTTTAAGATTATTTGGGTATTTATATAAATTAAAATTATTGTAGTTAATTATTGTCATTATTATGTATCTGAGTCGTGTAACTATAAGATAAGGGTTTTGGGTAGGTGGATTGATTTCAGGGGAAAGGAACTCGGATCCAGGAGAATCGTGGTCAACACGAGCGGTGGTGTGCGGTGCGGGGAAGGAGGGATGGGTGGCGGCCAGCGGAGGAGGCTGCTGTTAGGGTTTGGTCTGGCCCTCTTGTTTGGAATGGCCATCTACTTCCGACTTTGGGTCATAGACTCCTCCTTCTCCCTCGATGATCGAGAAGCTCTGAGGTCTGGTTTTTGTTCGTTCTTTTCTGTAAATGAATCACAATCAAAATCATAATCATAGTTCTGGAGTTTATGCGAGTATGAAACATACATATGCTGTGTTCTTCTTTTTAATGGAACCTGAATCCAGATCATATTAGAACAAGCTCTGGTCCAAGGCAATGGAAACTTATCATTTGCTCTCTGTGACATTTCTTCCAACTTACTTGTTCTTTTTTATCCGCTGGGATATTTATTTGTTTGATTCTTGATGAATGGCTATTGCCTCTATTTCTGCATGTTGATTGTGTTGTAACATAATATTGCTCGTTTATATCTCAAATTTTTACAGATAGTTCTACCTACTTCATTTACTTCGTATAGTCTTTTTTTTTCCCCTCGTGCTTCCCAACAGAAGAAGACAAATTTTCTCCTTCTTTTTTATTTTTTTTCTTCTCTTTTCTTTTCTTCCCACTGCTGTACCTCAATCCATTCACACTAGAATGGTTTGGGGCCTGGGCTACCATAGGAATGCTTCCCCCATTAATCTGCATCCTTGGCATCTGCTTTCATTTGATCGTGTTAAATCCACACAGAAAGCAATTTGATCGTGCCAATATGGAGGCAATGGATGAATCTGCTGAATGGAGAATGAAATATGACAGGGAGCTAGAAATAAGCAGACAATATCAGCTGGAAATAACTGAGGTATAGTTTAAAGCTATTTTTTCAATCTTTGTGTTTGAATCTTCTCAGATTTACATCCATATTTCCTTTGTTTCTGTGCTTTTGGAATAAGTGTTGATACCATTAAATATTACACTAAGATCATGAGTATGTAATACAAAGTTCAAATAGGAGAAATAATAACTGCTCATAGATCAAGATTTGAGAAATATGGCCCCTGCCTCCATTAGATGATAATAGCTCGTTGACTGAGACTTAAGCATTAGTTTTGTTTGTTGCCCCAAAATCGAACCTAAGTTAGCTGAGCCTCTTGCTGTGCCAGCATAGACACCTGGAGGACAAATTACCATTGTCACAGTCAACCCACAAGTTCAAAACTTATTTAAACTTCCCTCTCTTCTTGAAACTCCTGTACTTTTTTCTTCGATCTCAGTGATTTCATGGTTTATCAGCTTTCTTTAAAATAATAATAATAATCTTGAAACCATGGCAGAGTTACAGAAACATTAACAATGTACAACCTATAAAACCAAAATCATGATTGTAATTCACCAGGCATTGCATCAGGTAACTGTTTCATGCATGATCCAAAGGATATAATTTTCTTGCTATCTTTTCTGCCTTGCGGAAAAGATGTAATGAGTCAATGATGTAAAAGATGTGATGTACCATGGGAAAGATCTAATTTTGAAAACTGTTGGGAAAATAAGATTGTTTCAAGATTGTTTATAGGTTCTTAGGAAGACAGCTCTAAAGACTCAATCCTTATGTTCTTTTCCCTGAATGAATCCCTTGGCGAACTCATTGAAATGCTTATAGAAGTTCACCTTTTTTAATTCTGCAGCTAATGGGCATCTTGTTTTCAGATTAAGGACGCTTTGTCGGATTCTAAGAAGAAAATAGTTACGCTGCAAGAGGTTCGTCCCAAAGCTAGCCTTCTCCTTTTCAGCCCTGAGTTTTTCTACTTATTGACATAATTCTCAGGAGAACACTGGGCTTGAGATGCAAGTGGAGTCTTTGAAGCGAAAACTGGAAGCTATGGAACAGCATTGCAAGTGCAACTAATTAGTTGGTGTTCATTAATGCATAGATAGGACTACAGATACATGCACTTCATCCACTTGTTATGATATATCCAGTGAGATCTCATACCTCTTGACTTAAAAAGATAGCGCAACTCCTGTTTTATTCCTTGTTTAAATTGTGCAAAAGCATGCCTGCTTACTTTCACTGGGTCAAAAACATTATTGTTAATTGAGGTGGCATCGCGCATGCACAGACATATATAGATGCTCCGAGATTGATTTGAGTCTGGATTTTGTTTCATGGAATCAAAGATTCCACCTTGGAATGACATTGTAGAACATGGGAATCATAAGCATAAATTTCAGTCTTGTTTAATTTAATAAATGGATAAGTATAGTTATTTAGTTTGCCTTATGGCTGGCAAAGAACGTTTAGTATATGTTTTATATAGACTTTAATAAACTTCTGAGGTGAAGTGATGAAGGATTTATAATAGATATGAAAAACAGCAATGTATTTTTATTTAGATATTTTCGCCGGAGTGGGAATGCAAGGAAAACAAACTAAATATAAAAACATCACATTAAAAACATTTTCGGTGATCCTTAAAGCTCCTCGAATACCTTTAGGATCAATTAAATGTTAATTAAAATTTATTAATAAATTTGGAGATCCATTCTAATTAATATTGTCTACAAAAAAAAAAAATAATTCACTGATAAATTTTAAAGATAACTAAATTATTTATATATTATTTCAAAATTTTATTAAATAAGTGAAGAAGAGTGATTTTGCCAAAATTTTAATTTCTAAACACCATTGATTTTCTAAAACTTTAAATATATTTTTCTAATAAAACAAATGAATCTTTTTTTGTTTTCTTTACATATTCAAATCATAAGAAGTTATTTTTTAAGGAAAAAAAAACTTAAATGGTTTATAAATAAAAGGGGAAATTTTACTAAAATACTTGTGGTTTGCCATTTTATCAATTCAGGACTTATGATTTGAGTTGTAAATACTTTGTAATTTAAATTGTTTCTAAAAAAATGTTAAAATGCTTAACTCTGTTAATTTAAAAAAAAGTGTTAAAATACTTCACTCCACTAATTTAAATGTGAATTTACCTTTTTACCCTTATATACATTACTAAAATACATACAAATTAATAACCATTTAAATCTACTTCCAATTATAACTTAAATGATTGTTAAATATTATGCAAATAGGTATGCATAGTTCTTGTTAGCACATATTTTAATAATGTAAATACGGGCAATAAAGTAAATTCAAATATATTTTTATGCCATGTCAGCAAGAATTAATAGAGTTAAACGTTTTGGCATCTTTTTGCAAACGGTTTGGACTACAAGGTTCTAAACCCTAAACCCTAAACTCAAACCACGAGTCCCGAATTGATAAAAAAAACAAATAAGATGCTTTAGCAAAATTTCCCTTAAATAAATGTGAGAGACTAGCCCACCTCAATGAGACCCAGAACAAAACTCATCACAAATCAGTTTTGTATAGTTGTGCATTAATTCGCACTCCCTTAGAGTCGAACCTGTGACCTAAGCCTTTTTATATCACTTAAAGTGAGACAAAAAGCTTAGGTCGCGGGTTCGACTCCGAGGGAGTGCGAATTAGTATGCGACTAAGCAAAACAATACCTGGCTTGTGATGAGCTTTGTTTTAGGTCTCACTGAGGTGGCCTGGTCTCTCATAAACACAAAAAAAAAAAGACGCAAAGTTATATTCTGGGTCTCACTGAGGTGGCCTAGTCTCTCACAAACACAAAAAAAGGCGTCTTTTATTTTAGAGACCGGGCCACCTCAGTGAGACCCAGAACAAAGCTCATTACAAGCCAGGTATTGTTTTGCTTAGTCAGGTAATAATTCACACTCGCCCGGAGTCGAACCCGCGACCTAAGCCTTTTATCTTACTTAAAATGAGCGTCTCTCAATTGATGGCTTAGGTCGCAGGTTCGACCCAACTAAGCAAAACAATACCTGGCTTGCGATGAATGTCTCACTGAGTTGAGCCAGTCTCTCACAATAAAAACAAATCATCTTTTCGCCTGTTAAATAACTAAATAACTCACCATTTTTTTTCATCTTTTTTACCAAACATTTAAACTGAAAATATTTGTTTATATCACTTTCAGTAATATCATTGGATACTCGTCATAGGATATTGATTGTTTTACAAACTGATTTAACTAAATATTGATTATTTTCTTAATCAAATTCGATCCAATAACATTAGATTATGTAACATATTTTTAAATATTGGCCAAACTCGTGATTGACCATTTGACATTGCGAGTGAATTTGTTTTGGACTATCAACATATTGTGTTTGTTAATTTTAGAGTCGGATTGAGTGGCCTAGATTTAGGGTTTCTAGATTTCTCCTCTCCTCATATATAAGGGAGAGAAGATGATCAACGTGGTGTTAAACGATAGGCTGGGGAAGAAGGTCCGAATGAAGTGCAATGAGGATGACATGATCGGTGACCTAAAGAAGCTGGTGCCCACCCAAATGGGGACTAGGGCCGATGAGATCCACATCCAGAAGTGGTACACCATCTACAAAGACCACATCACTACCAAGGACTACGTAATCCACAATGGCATGGGCCTCGAGCTCTACTATAACTGATTGTTCATGCCGACTCGTGACTTGGAGTCAAACTTGACTCTCTACTATGAGTCAATGTACATGTAAGCCAGACAGCCGAAAACTCTGAAGTGGTCAACGCGTGGTTTGTCTCCAGTCAAAGCTTCAAATGGAGTCTTGAGCTTCAGTGCTTTTGTTATTGACCGGTTCAAGATATACACTGTCGTGGCAATTGCCTCAGCCCAATAGAGTGACAAGAGCTTCTTTTCTTTTAGCGTGGTACGCGCCATCTCTGTCACTGTTCTATTCTTTCTCTCTACAATGCCGTCCTGTTGGGGGGTTCTCGAAGCTGATAGCTGATAATGAATTCCGACAAGCTTACAGAAATTCTCGAACTCTTGAGATGTAAATTCCCCTCAACATTCTGTTCACTGCACTTTGATTGGAAGTGAGTGTTGTTTCTCCACTAATAACTTGAATAGCTTGAATTGATGAAAAGTTTCTGATTTCTTCTTATGAAATACACCCAGATATACCTTGTAAAATCATCAGTAAAAAGGAGAAAATACATGTTACTTCCAATGGATGGAGTGCTAATTGGCCCAACTTGATTGGCATGAATCATCTCCAATGGAGCTAATGCTCTCTTTGCCTTACCTTTAGGGAATTCTGCACGAGCATGCTTCAATTATAAACAAGCTTCACAAGGATCAATATTTATAATATTTGGCAGACCAAATGCCAACTCTTGTTTAGAAATCATGATCAATTTCTTCATGCTAATGTGACCATATCTCTTGTGAAAGAGATCTGAGGTCTGTTATGCAACTTGAGCTATGTTTGCAAGTCCAATATCATCAACTTCAAGCGGAAATAGCCTATTTGAGGTCATATATACCTGAGCTACTCTTTCTTTAGATTCAGAGTCCTTGATTTCACAGACTCCTCTTGAGAATTCAATGTCAAACCCCAAGTCCATCATTTGTCCAACACTTAGTAGGTTGTGAGCTAATTATTTTGCCAATTCAGACTTGTGATCTTTCCTTTGCTTGAGCAGAGAATTATTTTGCCAATTCCCTCCACTGTGTGAGCTTTTCCATCTCCCACTTTAATTGAATGACTCGGAGTAGCTTCAATGTTCTAGAATAAACTTTTCTCACTTGTCATGAGGTTATAGCAACCACTGTCGATGAGCCAAGTACCTCCTGTCTTTTTTGGTTCTACACTAATTGCCATGAATGCAACTTCTTCTTCTTCTTCTTCTTTACAACATTGGCTTCTTTGTTTCTATACCAACATTGAGCTTTGACATGGCTGAATTTCTTGCAGATAAAGCACTACACACTCTTGTAATGCTTGCTAGATTCTGCCCCATGACCAGGCTCCATACGGCCAGCTTCAATGCTCCTGTCGCGCCCGCGTCCCCTACCTCTGAGAGAGTGTCGATCTCGTCCTCTCCCACCTCTGTTGGGACCATCAAAGTGATGTAGAGATCCTCGACCAGCATGCAGAGCTTTTTCTCCATCAAGGTGAGTGCTTTCAATATTAAGTATTGCTTCATGGTTCTTCAATGACCCACTTAACTGCTCGACTATTAGTGTGTTCAAGTCTTTTGCTTCAATGATTGAGTGTACAGCTTGTGAGAATCTGGGAGTTAAGCTACCTTCTGAGAATTTTAGAAACAACTGATTTTTGAGGAAGATCTTGTTTCAATACTCTGATTTGATATACAATGTCCAAAACCCTGCTTACAAAGTCTTGGAGATTCTCACCTTATTTCATTTTAACAGCATCAAACTCTCTTTGAAGTGCATGAAGTTGTATGTTGGAGTTGTCTGAATCTCCTTGGAATTCAATTTTTATGATTTCCCATGCCTGCTTTGCTATCCTTGCTTCAGATATCCTTGCCAGTATCCTGGGATCAAGAGCTTGTTGGATCAGGTACAAGGCCTTGGCATCCTTCTTTTGAATTTCATTAATTTTAGTTGCATCTCCTTCTTTACTGAACCCTTTCTCCACTAATTTCCATAGATCCTTTGATCTAAACATGGTCTTCATCATCAAAGCCCAAAGGTTGTAGTTGTCACCTTTGAAATAAGGAACATTGGCTTCCTTTGTTGAAGAAGAGGATGACATTTGCAACTCGATTCAATGAACTATCTCTGATACCACTGATAGGATCGAATGGATATAGATACAATCTCAATTCAAACACTCAGCCTCACTAAACTCAAAAATACACACAATATAGAAGAAGAATAGATGAAGAAATCAACTGGAAAAAACCTTCTCATTCATAGATTAACTGAGCATATAAGCAAACACATGATGTGCATGCCAGTAAGGCATCAAGAGTCATACAACCAAAAAATCCAGACACATAATATAAACATACATCAATCTTACAGTAAAAGCATAATGGAAAGTAATACAAACATTCACACCAAGACAGACACTTATTGAATGTAATTCCCAAGCTTGTTACTACATCATTGACCAGTTTCACAGTTTGCACACCATCATTTAGCTTCATAGCCCTCCAGGTCCCACACAACAACCTTGTGTCTTCAGCACCCTCTGATCACTCTTAAACTTCAACAGGTGGTCCCTACGCCCATGTGTATACGAACCCCGCTCTCACTTGCTTTGTCGAAGCTTGTGCATGCTACTGCCCTTTTTAGCGGCCTAGCCGCTCATCTTGGCAAAAAAAAAAAAACTTACTGCCCTTGTGATACGCTTGAATGGGGATAATTACGGGTGACTTCTCTCCCTGAAACCGCACTACTACTGTTTGGTGTTACATAGAGTTTTTTTTTTTTTTTTTTGGTGGTGTCCTTGTGTTTTTAAGCTGTTCACTATATATGATTCAAATAATCTGAGAAATCATTGCACAACAAAGAAAAACAAAAGAATGGTGTTTCTGTTTTTGTTTAAAAGGTTTGCACAGCAACTAACTAGACTAATTAGACTACAACTTTCCACTGCAAGAGACCGGAAGATCAGCAACACTATTATGGTCCAGCTAGACTATTTTCTATCCTAGTTTGTGGTTTTACCTTACCAATGGAAACTTATCTTTATGGTGAGTATTGATCGAGAAATTGCACAATGTATTTTTTCTTTTTATTGATTCACCGTTCTTGACACAAGGGATTCAACTAAGTGCCTAGAAAATGATAAATTCAGTCTGTTCTTGCACTTCTTGTTATGCATACAACATTTAATAGAAGTCATTATAAAGTAATCATGCTCAGGCATCTATATATAAGCATGCGTCCATTGCTATACCTCAATTAATTGAAAAGGCTTTGAAGATATGGAGGAGTAGAAGAAATTGTCTGTCTTGTGGTTTTCTTTTTTTCTTTTTTTTTTATAGTGTTGATTTTTATTTTTTGTGGTTATTTATGAAGACCTACTCAATATGGTTCAACTCTTTCCCAATGCACTCACTTCCGTAGCTTTTATTAATATTAATTCTACTTTTATTACTCCAGTTGTACCCACTCGCTGTATCTATGGATCATAAAATGGAGATCTACTAGAAGATTCTTTATCATGTTATTTACTCTAATATTCTAATTGAAAGGATTCTTAATTCTCTATTTGTGTGTTTCAAGTCGCATGGATGATTTTGTTAACTTAAAAGAAGGGATGAGAAAAAATGCATACTTTATTCATAAACATTGAAGCCTTTATAAAGGCAAAGTTCTAAAAGGATAATCATCGACTAATTTGAATTCTAATCAACACATAACTAACTTAAATATCTAAATCAAACATATCCTAATCAAACTAAAATAAACATCATTATCTCAACACCCTCCCTTAAACTTATGTTTATCACATAAGTTTAAATATTTTAAAGCTTTCTCCCTTACATGAATGCTTTCATTTTTGAATTGACTCAGCCATACTGCTTGAGGTGCACATGTTGTTGCTGCTACAAATTCAACCTCAGTAGTTGAAGAAATGCCAATATGTTGCTTCTTTGATGACCATGAAAAACCCATCATAAGTACATAACTGGATGTGTGTTTCTGATCATCTAATTATCTTGCATAATCATTGTTTGTAAATCCAATCAGATTTGACATCTCTTCTTTCTTCTTCATCATCATCATCATCACCTTCTTCTTCTTCTTCCTCTTTTTCTTCTTCTTCTTCAAGTAAATCTTTGTCTCCACATCGATCTTTGCCGCATTTTGTAATATATGTCCTTCTTTTTCTTTTTCACCGATCCTTCCTTTCACTGCATCAGCATTAGTCCTTGCCATATCTTTGTACAGTCCTCCATTGATCATCAAATAGTCTATGAGAGCTTGATAGTTTCCTCCTAGTAAGTCTAAGAGAGTCCTAAGATATAGCCCTTATGCCTCATCCAGGGCCACTATTCCTTTAGCTTCCTTCTTCTTGCTATATAATTGACCGTCGGCTTTTTGACAGCGGGCGAAGAACGTAGCCTCTGCTGCTGCTTTTTGAGCCTTAACAACTTTTAATTGCTCATAGTGAACTGCTTCTGCTTGTTTCTGCTTCTGGTATAACAGCCAGTTTGTTTCTTGCACCTTGATCTCATACTTAACAGTGGTCTGGCTAAGCTGCTCAGACTTGAGCTTCTCCTTCTGCTTGATAGAATTCTTCTTCTCCACCTCCATCTGTAGCTCGGCCTCTCTTATCGCCACTGCCTTCACTGACTCCACCTCTGTCACCTTCGCATTTTTCTCAAGCTCGGCTTTCTTCATTGCAAGCTCTGCATTAGCTTGTGCCACCTCGGCCTCTTTCTTATTTTCATATATTTGAACATCAATGTCAACATTCACTATTTCCTGCTTCCCTTCTCCTGTAATTCCACACGTATGGTTGCTACAATTAGTGTCCGCAAACCAAATATCTGTCTTGTGAGATTCCTGACTATCTTGAATTGCCATTAGCAAAGTCTCTGCTTCTTTATTTTCTACAAAATTTGACTTTTCTCTTTTGTCTTTATCATTAGGTAGCTTGTTGTAACATTCAGAACGGTAATGACCAAATCGATGACATCTAAAGCACTCAATCATAGATTTATCAAATTGTTGACCTCGTCCTCTTCCTTTACTTTGTAGATAACTATCATCAGTATTTCTGTTGCCACTTCTGTAGCCTCTCTCTACTCTTCCTCTTCCTCTACTTCCACCTCGACCTTTACCTCGTAATATTGAGAAGTTGTTGGTTGTAGAAGTCTTCAAAGCTTGCTCCTCAACAGTAAAATTACGGTTAATCTTCTGTTCATGAACTAATAAAGAGCTTTGTAGTTCATCAATGGAGAGTGCATCTATGTCCTTTGATTCTTCAATTGAGCAGACAATATAATCAAATTTTGCTGTCAAAGATCGCAATATCTTTTCAACAATAGCAACATCGTTCATCTTCTCCCCATGAAAACGCATATTGTTGGCTAACCCCATCGTTCTTGCAAAAAGTTGTTAACAGATTCGCCATCCTTCATCTGTAAATTTTCAAAATCCCTTCTCAATGCTTGAAGTTGTGCACACTTCACTCTTGATGAACCTTGATATTTTCTCTTCATTGAATCCCATATATCTTTGGAGGTTTCTTTGCAAAGAATTGTCTCCAAAATAGATCGATCGATGGCTTGAAATAAGTAATTCTTCACTTTCAAGTCTTTCAACTTTGATGCCTCAAGTTCCTTCCGTTGTGCTTCTGAAGGTACCAATCCAACATCCGGGGTTGCTACTCCGAATTCAACAATATTCCAATACTCCTTAGATTTTAAGAAGTTTTCCATCAACATGCTCCAATGATCATAGTGACCATCAAAACGTGGAATAGATGGTTGCACGAAGTTGTCTGCAGACATTGTGAATTTCTTCACTACAAAGATCTCTCTCTTTTGTTGAAAACCAGGCTCTTGATACCACTGTTAACTTAAAAGAAGGGATGAGAAAAACTGCATACTTTATTCATAAACATTGAAGCCTTTATAAAGGCAAAGTTCTAAAAGGATAATCATCGACTAATTTGAATTCTAATCAACACATAACTAACTTAAATATCTAAATCAAACATATCCTAATCAAACTAAAATAAACATCATTATCTCAACAGATTTTGCACTCCCTCGTATGTGGTCACCACAATACTTATGTCCTTGGACAAACATTGAACTTTTTTCTTCACATCACATATATGGTGTGATATTCCATCATTCATTTCCAACTCTTTTAACTTCTTTCGAACTAGTGCTTTCTATCACTTGAGTTAGTTATGCTTCTCAGGTGGATTTACAATACCTTGTCTGATTGGAGATATAATTTGTGATCGAGCATGCAGGGGCGAGTATAAATATAATGCTGTTGGGAAAATGATTGAAGATGGCAACCTGACTTCAAGCATGGGTTTGGAGGATGGTCAAGAGTACAGTAGTGGCATGACGACAGTGATCAAGTGAAGAAGAAGAGGATGGAGTGGCTAGGAAGTATGGGACTGTACCAACTTGGGAATGGAAGCACCTGCAGGAATTAAGGAAGTAAGTATGGTGACCAGACTGAAATGGTAGTTGTGGTAGTTGACCTGTTTTGAGTTGAAAATAGTTTTTAAATTACAAAATCTATGGTTGTTCGTAACTGGCCAATGGGGGATCACCTTAAGCTTAAGGTGTAACCAATTAGCTTTTAGCGTATGCTGCACACTAATGGTGTTTGTGTGTTATGTTTTGTTGTCTGTAGTACTTTAATATATAAATGAAGGGAAGTGCTATGTTTTGATTGGGTAGAACAAACTCAGTGTGTTTTTTCACTTTCTCTTTTGACCCCATCCTTGACCTGAGAGAAGCCCAGGCATTTTCACAAACACCTTGTCTTCACTCTCATTCCGGCGAGCCAGGTCCATCATTCTGGTATCAGAGCTCTACAATGGCGTCTTGCAGCTCGTCAGCAGCGATCAGTGCTCCAGTGCCCCTCTCACAGCCGGTTGTCCCTGTCTTTACAGGACAGGAGTACGGCCGGTGGAGTCTTCGGATGAAGACTGTTTTCAGATCCCAGGAGGTGTGGGATTTGGTGGAGAAGGGTTTCACGGCATCAAAGGATGAGGCGTTGGAAAAGGAGAACCGGAAGCGTGACGCAAAGGCTCTCTGTTTGATCCAGCAGGCGGTGGACGGCCCGAACCTGGACCGCATTGCAGAGGCTGCATCGGCACATGAAGCCTGGGAGATTCTGAGGAAGCAGTGCCAGGGAACGTCCAAGGTACTGTCGGTAAGGATTCAAGCTCTCCAAATGGGCGATGAAGAAAGTATTCAGGAGTACATCTCTCGTGCAATCCCTGTTATCAACCAGATTAAAGCTTTAGGCCACAAGCTTGAAGAATCCGAAGTTGTGTCCAAGATCCTTCGCAGTCTGGCTCAAAAATTTGATTTTGTTGCCGTGGCTATCGAGGAATCAAAAGATATTTCGAAATTATCCATGGACGATCTCTGTGGCATCTTGCAGGCCCATGAAGTGAGGGTGAATCGAGCTCTCGGGAAGACTACCGAGAAGGCTCTACATGTCAAGGGAGAGGTCGTTAACACGAGTAGCAGCAAAGGTAGCAGTGTGGCAAACTCATGGGGTGATGGCTGAGGTCGCGGGAGATCTTTCACTCGAGGAAGAGGAAGAGCTCGAGGTGGTCGTGGACGGTGGTATGAAAACAAGAGTCAAATTCAGTGTTTCCATTGTAAGAAATTCGGGCACATGAAGGCTGAATGTAGAGCACGAGAGAAGCAACCTGAGAAGGGTGTGGGTCTTGTTGCTGAAGAAGGGAACACTGAGCTGCTATTCATGGCCAGCAGCTCTGCTGGTGTTCAGGCAAACACAGTATGGTTGATTGACTCCGGGTGCTCAAACCATATGACTGGTGACAGGCAGCTGTTCAGTGATCTCGATGAGTCCTTGAAGATCACAGTGAGGCTAGGAAATGACAAAGAAATGAATGTATGCGGAGTGGGAACAGTTACTGTAAACACTGACTCAGGAGTTCAGAAGAAGCTGCAAGGAGTTCAATTCATACCGGGCTTGGCACACAACCTGTTGAGTGTGGGGCAATTACTCACCAAGGGGTATTCGGTTGTGTTCGAGAAGGATAAGTGTGTTATTAGTGATAATCAAGTGAAGAATCAGGTGGTCTCAGTTCTGAAATCAAGTAACAATATGTTTCCTCTAGATATTGCCAAAATGAAGAGCCATGCAATGACTATAAGGAGCCAAACTCAGGAGGAATTGTGGCACCAGAGGTTCGGGCATCTAAATTATAAGAGTCTGATATCTTTGGTTCATAAGAAGATGGTGAAAGGCATGCCAGAGCTCAAGGAGAAGTCACAGTGTGAAGGTAGTGTGATGGCGAAGCAAACGAGAAGTTCTTTTCCTCATGGGGTGTCGCGAAGAGCAGACTCATGTCTGCAGTTGATTCACATGGACCTGTGTGGTCCCATGAGTGAGGACTCCTTGGGAGGTAACCGATATTTTTACTTGCTTATTGATGATTACAGCAGGTGGTGTTCCATCTATTTCATCAAAAACAAGTCAGATGCTTTCTCAAAGTTCCAAAGCTTCCATATGCTCGTGGAGAGACAAACGGGCCTGAAACTCAAAGCTGTAAGGAGTGATCGAGGAGGGGAATTCTCTTCTACTGAATTCCAAGCATATTGTGACAAGTTCGGCATCAGGAGAGAATTCACAGCCCCTTACACGCCTCAACAAAATGGGGTAGTGGAGCGCAAGAATAGGACTGTGGTAGAGATGGCAAGGAGGTTACTCAAGACTGGAGAATTGCCTGTGAAGTTTTGTGGTGAAGAAGTGTCCACAGCCGTGCACATCATCAATCGATCACCAAGAAGCGCTCTGTTCAATAAGACACCCTACGAGGCTTGGCATGGAGTTAAACCCACTGTAAGCCATTTTCGCGTATTTGGGTGCGTTGCCTTTGCTTTAATTCCCTCACAAAAATTGCAGAAACTCAATGAAAAATCAGAGAAATGTGTGTTTATTGGTTACTGCAATGAAGCCAAAGCTTACAAACTTTACAATCCAACTTCTTGTAAAGTCATTGTTAGCTGAGATGTTATATTTCATGAACAATCAAGGTGGAGTTGGGAAGCTGGCAATCAAGGAGAATCAGTAGTTACACTTGAAGAGGAACCTGAGTCTTCAGTTGATGTTGGGAGCAGCAGTATAGGGAATGGAGATGTCACTACTCGACAGCAATGTTCGCAAGGGGCACAAACTGAGGATTCTCCACCCAAGAAGACCCGATCACTAAGCGACATCTACAACTCGTGTACATTTGCTCTATGTGCTGGTGATCCAACAACTTTCAATGAAGCAATTGTACACAAGGAGTGGAAACAAGCAATGGATGCCGAGATGACATCAATTGAGAAAAAACAACACTTGGAAGCTATGTGAATTACCTGCAGGGAAACGCGCAGTGGGATTAAAATGGATCTATAAGTCCAAACTTAATGCCCAGGGAGAAGTTGTGAAGCTCAAGGCTAGACTGGTGGCCAAGGGGTATTCTCAGCAGTTCGGAGTGGACTATGAGGAGGTTTTCTCTCCTGTCGCAAGACTTGAGACAGTAAGGTTGGTGTTGGCATTGGCAGCACATGCAGGGTGGCCAGTGTACCATTTCGATGTAAAGTCGGCTTTCTTGAATGGTGATATTCAAGAGGAAGTTTTTGTTGTGCAGCCTGAAGGATATGTTGTGAAGGGAAGTGAAGATCAAGTGTATCGACTGAGGAAGGCCCTTTATGGGTTGAAACAAGCTCCCCGCGCGTGGTATAGCAGGATTGATCTTCATTTCCGTGAGCAAGGTTTCACTAGGAGTGAATGTGAGCATACACTCTATAGAAAGGAGATGAGCAATGGTGAAAGTTTGTTACTAAGTTTGTATGTAGATGACATTATATACACCAGCTCATCAGCCACTCTCATCAGTCAATTTAAAGCACAGATGATGCAAACCTTTGATATGTCGGACCTGGGAGAATTGAATTATTTCCTCGGATTGGAAGTTAAGCAAGAGTCTGACGGGATTTTTATCAAGCAACAAAGTTACATTGAAGCATTATTACAGAAAATGCAGATGAAAAATTGCAAGCCTGTAGTGACTCCAATGGGAACAAATGAAAAATTACAGGACATGGCTGATACTGAGCTTGCAGATCCAAGAGTGTACAGAAGCCTCATCGGGAAACTGTTGTATCTCACCCACACCAGGCCCGATATTTGTTTTTCAGTCAGCTATCTCTCCAGGTTTATGAGTTGTCCATACAACTGTCACTTCTCTGCAGCCAAACGAGTGATGAGGTATCTTGCTGGAACCAAAGGACTTGGACTGTGGTATTCCCGGGGAGATGAAGGGGTACTTGAAGCTTTCTCAGACAGTAACTGGGGAGGATCGTTGTCTGATCGAAAGAGCACATCAGGTATGTTGCTTAGACTTGGTTCGAGCGCAGTGTCCTGGAGCTCAAAGAAGCAGGAGATAGTGGCCCTATCAACGACGGAGGCCGAATACATCGCAGCGACCTCAGCAGCTTGCCAAGTTGTATGGTTCAGAAGAATTCTACAAGAATGTGGGAAATTAATCAACAAGTCAACCCGATTGTGGTGTGACAATCAATCGGCAATAGCAGTGGCAAACACCGGCACATCATGGGCGTACTAAACACATAGATGTGAGGTATCACTTCATCCGTGGTTTAGTCGGGGACAATGTGATTTCTTTGCATCACTGCTCCACAAATGTGCAACCTGCTGACCTGTTTACAAAGCCACTCCCGCCTGAGAAGCATACATACATGAGGAATTTGATTGGGGTATGCATGCTTCAATCAAGTGGGGGTGTTGGGAAAATGATTGAAGATGGCAACCTGACTTCAAGCATGGGTTTGGAGGATGGTCAAGAGTACAGTAGTGGCATGACGACAGTGATCAAGTGAAGAAGAGGAGGATGGAGTGGCTAGGAAGTATGGGACTGTACGAACTTGGGAATGGAAGCACCTGCAGGAGTTAAGGAAGTAAGTATGGTGACCAGACTGAAATGGTAGTTGTGGTAGTTGACCTGTTTTGAGTTGAAAATAGTTTTTAAATTACAAAATCTATGGTTGTTCGTGACTGGCCAATGGGGGATCACCTTAAGCTTAAGGTGTAACCAATTAGCTTTTAGCGTATGCTGCACACCAATGGTGTTTGTGTGTTATGTTTTGTTGTCTGTAGTACTTTAATATATAAATGAAGGGAAGTGCTATGTTTTGATTGGGTAGAACAAACTCAGTGTGTTTTTTCACTTTCTCTTTGACCCCATCCTTGACCTGAGAGAAGCCCAGGCATTTTCACAAACACCTTGTCTTCACTCTCATTCCGGCGAGCCAGGTCCATCAAATGCCCTACAAATTGTTTCTGATTAAATTGGCGTGGTGTTTGGTTGCTGGACCTTGTGTCTTAAAAGAATATTTAAAAAATATTACGCCAGAAGATTTTTACAACACTTTATTTTAGACTAAAATCTCTTGTAAGTTATGTTTATATTTCTGTTTTTGCTTATGTCCATGCATTCAGAAGTATAATCGTTTGTCTTTTTTTTTATTAAATAGATAAATTACGAAGAGATCAAGATAAAAACTGAAATAGTTCCTGAGGTATAATTTTTGTGCCACTCATTTTCTTGTTATTCTCTGTATCATAGTCTATTTGCATCATTCAATTGATTCTTTGGGATGCGGATGGTCTTGCGGTTCCATAAAACACGCTTTGTGTCATTACTTGCTGCTCATTTAAATTGCGGTCTCAATTGGCATGGGGCTTAGGCGTGCGGATGGTATTATAAGTATTAGAACAAAGTTGACCATCATGTCCTACAGTTTATGGCTTGGAACTTGGAAGCCAGGTTTTCTTATGTCTGATATATAACAGAAGTTATATCCTTTCTGCATGTTCTGGGACATTACAATCGGTTTGGCTGAAATTTTTCTACTGTTAATATGGTTTTAATATTAAAACTAATTAGCATGATGATTTAGCTGCTGATTTTATTTATATGCCTAGAATGCTGGCCGTTGCCAACATGCATCCCGGAGCATTATAAAAGAGTATGGTCATTTGAATGATAAATGGATTTTGTTTGTTAGTTGCGGACACTGACCAAATGGGTCTTGTGGCACTGAGCACAAATAAATTCCCTGATCGATTGTTTGGCTGCGAGTCGCTACAGTTTGGTGACTTTTCATGATTGGTTTTGTTAAAGCGGAGGGATGTGTTGACCGTGATTGAAGGTATGGAGGGGGCTGCGATGTTTGACTTGTGGTGTTGCTCACGGTGCAGCAAAGTATGGGTTTTTGGCATGGTTCCTGTTCACGTACAAGGATGGGGAGCATGGTTATTAGTGTACTGTTGTAATGAAGTGTGTTTGTAGTGTGTGAGAGAGCATTAACTGTAATGTAATCTCTCAGTGTTTGAGCCCAGCCAATCGGCATGGGTCTAGTTATGGTTCTGACCAATTGTTGGTCAGGTTTGTAATGGTGGTGTCTGTCTTACCTTTTGGCTGTAACTTTTTGAGTATATAAAAAAGGGAGAAGGAAGCTGTTGGTGTTGGTTGGATGAAAATCTTTGATTAGTCAAACTCCACAAAAACAACCAATCCAGACGCTACTTCCCTTGGAGATTGTGCGTGTGTGTGTGTGGACGGGCATTTCGTCGAACACTGGAACCCTTCCCTCATTCTGAATTCTATTCCCTCTCCTCACCTTTAACAGGATGCATGTGATCTAACGGCCAATTCTAAATTGATAGCCAGGCAATTTCAGCCGAACATAAATCAGTTATGGAGTAACGGTAGGGGAGTGTTTCTGTTTTCCTCTTCTTCATGGTCATTATGCCCAAGCCATGTAGGCATATACACTGACCCAAGAAGAGAGCGGTTTTTGGCATTCATTGTTCATGGTCAGGTGAGAAGAGAGGGGTGTTATACTGTAGCTTTTATTTTTCATGATCAGCGGAGAAGAGGAGAGGGGGTGTGAGTTCATGTATATTTTTATACGTCAGCCGAAAACATATCACTCTTGTAATTAATGTTTATAAAAATAGGAAGAAACAAAGAAAGATGGAAAATATGGCCCGGGTTTGTGGGACGAGGATGACACTGCCATGCGGATCAGACTCATACTGTTCTTTCCTATTTCAAACCAAGGTCACATTGACGTTCATCCTGGTGATGTCATGGCTATGAACAGGATCTTTCTGTGGGCTTGTACAATTGACCCCTTGAGTGCAATGGAGACCAGTTTTCTGTTGGTAGATGTCAGTCAAATTAGAAACTTTTGGATGTCATTATGTAGGAATGGTAGAATAAAGATGTCCTAATTATATGGCCTTTCTTTGTATTAAGGATGTCAACAGGGCGGGGACTTACCAAGAATATATTTTTTGGCCCCAATCCCAATTTGTCAAACCCATCCCCAACTTCATCCCAGTCTCCACGGGGGATTACCCAGGTTCGGGATCCCTTTACCTGATTTTTTTTTTTTTTTTTTTGCATCTATTAAATACATCAAATATATTATCTTATAATAATATATAATTTTACTTAATATAAATAATTTTCTAATATTATATATATTAAAACAATATATTCAAGGACAGGAAAGGAATTCCCGTCCCCAATAAGGATTTACATCCCTACCCCGGTCGTAATCTAGTTCTTCGAATTTTAATTCCAACTCCAACACTGTCGAGACGGAGAATCAGGTTTTTTGTCAAGTTCAGAGTAAAACTCTACCCCATATACTATGTATAATGATTAGTGAGACATATGGAATATGCGGAATTGGAATGAAATAAGAATGGGAAAAATGGGGAAAATGAATGGTAATAAGATTATATAAATGAGAATGAGAATGAAAACTGTCTTGAAACAATATTTCATTGGAAATGGAAAAAAATAAGAACGAAATCCGATAAAATTACTTTTATATCTTTAATACACATAAATTAATTATATATTATTAATTATAAATAAATTTTTTATTAAATTTTTTTTAATATTATTACAAAAACAATTAAATATTCAAATTAAATATCTCATTTTAATTATTTTAATTAATTATTTAAATAATTGATTTTTATATAATTAAATCTAGGAAGTGTTACTATACTTTAATTATCATAATTAATAAATTTTATTTAACTAAATATATACAGATGCAAAAGTATAATTTTAATAATTTTAATTTAATTAAATTTTTTTTATGGGCAAACTGTTATTTTACTTTTATTATTATAATTATATTATATCTTAATTTTTTATTTTATTATTATTTAACTTAATTATTATAATTATTGATTTAATTTTATAAATTTTATTTAATTAAATATTTAAATAGGTAAAATTTTAATTTCAAATTTTAATACTATTTATTCCTCACCAAACAATATCATTCTTCCTAATTTTGAGCTTTCTGTTATTCATTCCATATATATTTCATTGTTATTCTAACAATTTTGCAATCAAACATAGCCGCTATTTATTCCTTATGCATTTCATTTTCATTCTAACAATTATGCATCCAAATATAAAAATAAATTACTATGACAATAATTCTCATCTAACAAGTTTTATTATTTCTATCCAACCACACTCTAAAATCTATCGCTTTTCCCTTGTCATAAAGTTTCTGAAAGTAAAAAAATGGTTTGATGGTAATTGGGCCAAGTGTTCCCAAGGACTAACATTTTTTCCGTTGTCAGCCAGTTCCTTGGTCTGCCATACTTCTGTCAGCCAGAACAACACTTCATTTTGACAGTGATCCTCCAAAGCTTGCAAAATTCTTTGAAACCCCCCTTTTGAGCTCCCTCAATGGCCCCCCCGGGGCCGGCGAAACCCCCCTCCCGTCCAGGATTAAACTCGGGCATCTCCTGGGCCAACGTGGTCTCATCCTCTTCCAAACAAGAATCCTTTGAGACTCCTCTTCATCTGCAGAAGCAACACTTTGAAAAACTCAAACTCCATTCTACTTCTTCAATTACTATTGAGAAAGATCTCTGGGCTTCTGCCAGGGATGGCATGCAAACTTCTATTTACGCTAAATTCCTTGGTAAATCTCTTCCCCTTGAACAGGCCAAACTTGCTATGGCGGACGCTTGGCGTGGGCTTGGTGCTTTCTCCGTCGCTGATCTCCCAAATGGCTTCTACTACATCCGGTGTGAAACCCAGGAAATGCAATGCCGCCTCCTCTGGGACGGCCCTTGGACGGTGGCTGGTCGCATCCTTCAGTTATCCCCCTGGTCTGAAACTTTTCAACCGGCTTTTGAAAAACTATCTCTTGCTGCTGTATGGATCCAACTTCATCACCTCCCCATCGAACTCTGGGGAGGGGAAATCTTGGAAACTGTGGCCTCTCAATTTGGTAAAGTTCTCAAGGTTGACGATCACACTCTTGATCGTTCTAGAGCCAAGTATGCCCGTGTTTGTGTTGAACTCGATCTGAGTAAACCCCTTCAACAAGGGACTTGGGTAAAATATGGAGATTTCTCTGTTTTTATTCTTGTTCTGTACGAAAAACTACCAGTCTTTTGTTTCAGGTGCGGTCTGGTGGGACACGGCGAGTTCAACTGTCCCATCTTCAGCAATCGCCTTCGATCTGGCCATCATGTGCCCTCAGGAGGCCCTCCTGAGCCGGTGCAAGATGATGCTGGAATGCAGGTTGATGTGGCTGCTGAGGGTGTGGATGACATCGCCGCTGAGATCCCTGCCAAACCTCTATCGGAAAACATAAATGAATTCGGTCCCTGGCTCAAACCTAGAGCTCGTCGTTCCTCCTCTCGTGGCAGGGGTTTGGGTTCCAGTGGTGGCCGGGGTGGTGTTTCCAACCGCTCGGGAAACCGCAACCCTAACCCTAACCAGCTCCCTGGGAACGATGAACAGGATGGTGACACGTGTCCTTGTGATCCCCCTCTCGATTCCCACGTGGCGTCCTCCTCACGTGCTTGTGCCATTCGTGGAGGCCACTCTGTGAGAGGAGGGCATTCTCGTCCTCTCTCCAATGCTTTGGTTCCATCGACACACCATCCCGAGGCCATCGGGAACCAAAAAGTTTCTGCTCAAATAGTTCCCTTCATTGGTTCCGAGAAAATTACTGACATCTCTCCAGTTACCGAGGGGGAGCCGCCCACGTCTCTTCGGGAGACTCTTGGGCTTTGCCCCCCTTCCGCTACAGAGCCGCCCACTCACATCCCTATGTTCATTGGGAATCCGGAAAAAAGGCCGTTGTGTCTTCTCCCCCCACCAAATCTTGGAAATCTCCCCTCTGAGCCCCTTCTAATCACTTCAAATCAAAACGGGATTCAATGCTCTGACCCCCATCCCTTCTGACAGACACCTTGTTCTTGTCGACAAAGTTGTTGAAGCGATCACCCTTCCTGATAGCAATGAAGAAGAAATGGAGGACTTCTCTTCGGATGACTCTGGTTCCCTCCGTGAACCAGACGACGACATGGTTCTTTCACACTATCAAAAGGACATCAAACTTGAGGCTATCGCTCGCCGAGAGCCTTCCAAGAATGCCACAAAAAAGAAAAAAGGGAGAAAATCCCCCCTCTCTTAGTTTTTCTCTTTTTTTTTCTCTATGTTTCCCATGTTAAAAGTCTTTACTTGGAATTGCAGGGGTATTTCTAGCTCGAAGGCGATCGATTTCATTAAAGATATCATGACTAGACTGAAACCAGATTTCATTTGTCTTGTGGAAACGAAATCTAACACTGCTCGTATAAATCGTTTTTGTGACAGGTTCAGCAGAAATTGGGACTGGGCGGCAGTTCCTTCTAACGGCTACTCTGGAGGCATCATTGTCCTCTGGAAACGTTTCAGTGGTGTTATCACCCCTGTTGCAATCTCCAGACTAGCTCTTCATCTCATTATTTCTACAACTGATGATACTTGGATCCTTTCCATTATTTATAATTCTCAGGTTTTACTTGACCACAAAAGACTCTGGAAATCCCTTTCAGGCCTATCTCAACTTAACTTCCCTTGGCTCCTAACGGGTGACTTTAACGCCATCTCATTCACTGATGAGCATAAGGGAGGTTCCTTTAAAAATTATTCCTCTAAATCTAAGGCCTTCTCCTCTTTTATTCTTTCAAATAATTTGATTGATCTTGGTTTTGTAGGTTCCGGTTTCACTTGGTGCAATGGTCAGGATGGCCTTGCTCGTCGTTGGGCCCGCCTTGATCGCTTTTTGGCAAATTCAAATTGGTTTATTAAGTTTAATTCTATCTCAAACCAACACCTAGCTCGTAGTACTTCCGATCATTCCCCTCTTTTTCTCACTGCAATTGATTCCCCCTCCACCCCCAGTAAGATCTTTCGTTTTGAAAATGTTTGGCTGGATTTCGAAGGTTGCCATAGTAGTGTTGTTAACGCCTGGAGTGCCACCTCTTTATCTTCTCCTATGCATTCTTTTACACATTTTATTGCTCAAACTAAACAAAATCTTTGCAGGTGGAGACGCTCTGGTATCTGCCATATTGATGAAGAAATCAAAAATATTGAACAAGAAATTATTGCTATGGATCAGAGATACTCAAATTCTTTTGATGCCTGGGGATCCACTTGGCTCAGAGCTCTCCGGAACCGACATGCGGCCCTCCTCAGACAAAAAACCATCTACTGGGGCCAGCGAGCTCGTACACTTTGGCTTACAAAGGGAGATCAAAACTCAAGCTTCTTTCATAACTCCGTCAAGATTGGCAGGCATAAAAATAAGGTGAAAGCAATTCGGGACTCCTCAGGTAATATCTTTACTAATCAAAGTGATATTGAAAACTGTTTCACGAGTCATTACAAAAACCTTTGGAAATCTGCTTCTGATTTTAACATTAACTCTATGCTTAACGCCATGCCGGATGATTTCCCTGTGCTGTGTGATGAGGATCGAGCATCTTTGGTCAGACCGATCTCAGTGAGAGAGGTCTACCAAGCGCTCAACTCAATGCCCCGGGGAAAAAGTCCTGGCCCTGATGGCCTTAACGTGGAGTTCTATCTTTTTTACTGGAATATTATTAAAGATCACCTTTTCAAAGCTATTTCCTTTTTCTTTGAAAATGCCAAAATGCCTTCTTCCTGGGGAAAAACTTTTATTGCTCTGATTCCTAAAAAAGATAATCCCTCCACTGTCTCTGATTTTCGCCCAATTTCTTTGTGTAATGTGTGCTATAAAATTATAGCTAAACTTTTGGCTATTCGTCTCAAGTCTGTGATTTCAAATCTCATTAGCTCTGAACAATCTGGGTTTCTTCCGGGGCGTGGCGCTTATGATAATATAATTGCAGCCCAGGAAATTGCCCATAGTATGGAATCTGAGTATACTGCCCCCCCTAGGATGATTTTAAAAATCGATATTGAAAAAGCTTTTGATACAATTGAGTGGACCGCTATCTTTGCCACCCTCCGGAAAATGGCTTTCCCTGAAGTTTGGATTTCTTGGATTCATGCTGCCCTCACCTCTGTCTCCTTTTCCTTTATCATTAATGGCCATCATTCTTCCTGGATTAATAGCAGTAGAGGTGTTCGTCAGGGTGACCCCCTTTCCCCTCTTCTCTTTCTTCTCATCTCTCAAACTCTTTCCAATATTCTTAACAAGGCTTTGATCCTTAACCTTGTCCCTGGGTTTAACAGCAATCTTCCTAGAAATTTCAATCACCTAATGTTTGCGGATGATCTTATTTTAGTTACAACGGCTACCAGGAAATCTGCTAAAAATTGTCTCCTTTGTCTAAATATTTATCACAAGCTCACTGGCCAAAAGCCTAATTCTTCCAAATCTGCTCTCTTTCTTCCCAGTTGGTGTAATAGAAAAATTGCCTCTTCTATTTCCTCTTTACTTGGTTTTAGGATTGGTACTTTTCCCTTTACTTACCTTGGGGTTCCTATCTCCCCAAAGAGACTGCTCATAAATCAGCTTAATTTCCTTCCTAATAGAGTCCATTCCGCTCTAAATTCCTGGAACTACTCTCAGCTCTCCCTTGCAGGTCGCACTGTTCTTATCAACAGCACTATTTTTGCAATTCCAAATTATATCCTCTCTGTGATGAACCTTCCCAACTCTATCCTTGATACTATTTCCAAAACCGCTAGGGACTTTCTCTGGGGTTATGGCGGCAATAATAGAGGTTTCCACTCAATCGGTTGGGCTCTCATTACTCAAAAGAAATCTGAGGGGGGGCTTGGTATCCGGAATCTTAGACTTGTCAAACATGCACTTATGGCCAAAAACATCTTTGCTATTCTTAATTCCGAGAATAAGATTTGGGTGGACATCTTTAAGGACAAATATCGTGATTGGCATCCTTGGAATTCTTTTAAGCCAGCGCATTCTTCCTGGTTTTTCAAATCAATTTGCAATTCCACTGATTTCCTGAAAACTAATTTGAAGATCTTCTCCTCAAATCCAAACGACTTGGACTGGTGGATGGATCCCTGGTTGCTGGATCTTCCCATTTCTTATAAACCCACTTTTCTGAATATGGATTTTAACTTTGAAAACTTACACTTTAAAAAAATTTTCTTACTAATAACTCCTTGAACAATGATTTTCTGAGAAGTGTATTAGGTAATTCTGTGAATCTTGATGCAAACCTTACTATCAACATCGCTGATGATACTAATAAACTTTGGGTCTGGGCCTCTCCAAATCACATGGCCACTATATCTTCCACTGTCTATGATCACATCAATTCATCTTCTGATTCTTCTTTTGCTTGGAAGGGTTGGGACATTATCTGGAAATTAAACGTTACTCCCCGGATCAAAACTTTTATTTGGAAGTTAGCGCATGGAAAGTTGACCACGGGAGCCTATCTATACAATCTAAATATTGGTCCCTATACTTGTTGTCCCTTCTGTGGTTTGTATGAGGAAACTGCTACCCATCTTATCTGGCAGTGTTCCAAAGTTTCCCATTGCTGGACCCAACTGCTTACTTGGATGAACCGGGATCCCCTTAATCTAAATTTTCTCATCTCCGGCAGATGGTTATTTTTGAGAGACAGGAATAGTTATATGGGTAACCAAACAAATGCTTTGATTGCTAATATTGCTTGGCTCATCTGGAAAGATCGTTGCAATCTTGTCTTCAAAAACAGTCAACCAAATTTTAGCTCCATTCTCTCCAGGGCTTTCAGTTATTTGAGAAATTTTTGCATTGCCAACGGATGCCACACCAGGGAGTTCTCTCACCACATTAAACCTTCTAAATCAATAACAATTTTCACTGATGCCTCCTGGACTGGGCCTCTTAATTTTTCTGGTCTTGGATTCCTAATCATCTCTAATCCTGGCTTAGTTCTTCTTGCAGGATCTGTGGGGATTAAACACGAAAATACCTTAAATGCTGAGATTGATGCTGTTTGTCATGCCCTTCAGATTTGCAAGGATTTTAATTGGCAACCTCTCAACGTTTGCTGTGATTGCCCGGGGGTCGCACAGCTATGCAAACATTTCCACCCCTGCATATCTTGGAAGTCAAGCGTTTTGACCAAAAACCTTAAGCTGCTGCTTAGTGCTTTCCCTGAACTCTCCATTTCTTCAATTCCTAGGGAGGCAAATGCCATTGCTGATGAGTTAGCACACTTTGGAAGATGCAACCCCCAACTCTCACTCTTCTTCAGAGGTCTTGATAGGCCTTCCTGGATTGAAGAGCTCTGTGCCAGACACTGTCTCTTCTTTTAATTCTCTTCTTTCCTGTTTTTTCTTTATTTTAGCTGTTTGCTCTCTTGCTCAAAAAAAAAAAAAAAATACTTCTGTCAGCCAGATCTCTATCTAGGACTCCGCCAACTGTACAGTAATAAGAATGTTCACCAAGCATCTCCAACTTGTTATCTATGAATTGAGCCTTTTCCCGTTCGTCGGAGTCTGGCTAACATAGCGTCCTCCAACAGCAGCAGCAAAATTTACCAAAAGATTTACCCCTTCACTGATTTTGGACGCAATGATCGATATGGTTGAGTGTTTCATGGGGGGATGTTTCCTTGAAGATCCACTCCCATCATGTCAATACCTGTTTAGCAACTTGCATGCATGACAAGTCATGGATAACTCATCAATTCGCGACAAAATTAAAGGTTTTCGACAATCCTTCGTTTAGACTCTTAACATGACAAGGGAATTCAAGACTGATCAAAGACAGCGACTCACCATCCGTTGTGCTATCTTTCTTCTTAAGCATAACCATGTGAGGCCTCAGAGTTTCCATCATTAAAAACAATTTATTATATAAGCTCCCTAGCTGCTAAAAATTAAGAATATAGCTAATGTACGTGACAATGATTATTAATTTATGTACTCCAGCAAGTACTGGTGGCATGAATGGTTGGTGTTAGGTTATTCATCAACGTGAGAGCATGTGACCCCTTAGACGCATAATAAGTTCAATAATGTCAGAATTATGATCAATTGAATACATGCTTGCTTGTGTTGCTCTACATGCTTCGTCTTTTCACTGCATGCACGATGCATGGTATTGCTGGCTACTCGGCAGCAATTACAACGCAAATTATCCTAATTTAACGTTGTCGGCCTGCAAGGATGCTTCTTTCCATCTTGACTTTGTTAATTAAAATATTTAGGACCATGTGCTGGCCTAATGATATTCGTAATTAATCCATCATAACACCTGGAGACGATGAAGATGGATTGGATTGTCAACTTGTTCGTTAGCTCAGTGCTTGGCGACCAAACTAGAAGTCACGCCCCCATGTGACTCCTCCATGGTGATAGATTGAAGGATCGTAAGAGGAAGATATATATATGTGTGTGTGTGTGTGTGTGTGTGCACGTATGTATCTTACATATATATATATTACACTTTGCATGCAGTCTGTCGGTATCATATCTATAAGTAGCCAAGCATTATTTCGTTCCCAACAGTCATTGCTTATTTCAGTTTTCATGAAAACGCTCCGAAAAATAATTAATATAATAAAGGAATTGGCTCTCAAATATCAGATTCCATTCGGTGCTTAAGTAATAATTAGATATATGACAATTGAACGATGAATTAAGGGGTTCGTAATGGGCGTACGGCTTGCTTTTCTTGATTAATTAATAGTTAATCTGGGCCATCACTAGCATATATGTTTATGTTGAGTTATGCACTGGACCACTGGTGATTTATCAAAAGGATGCATGGTTGTGGTTTACGAGATGAATAATAACTAATTGCACTTGATTAGTTGAAATGAAATGATCGAGGAGGAACAAAGTCCTTGTTGCTTATAATTGCGAGGGGTCACTTCTTAATTATTTGAAAAAAAAAAGGTTTATTCCCATGAGAAGCAAACATATCTGCCCCACAGGAACATGTCACATGCCCAGGGCATGTTTTTGCACCCCCAGCGTTGTCTTCTCCTCCGCTATGTTTCCAAATGTATTTTTACTGTTTAAAAGATTATATCAAAAAGCTCTTCCCATCTCTGCATCTTTATATTAAAGAATCAGTTATAACATTAATGAAAGCCAGGAGAAAATGCTCTACATTTTGAAGGTGAGAATGCCAACGCTGTCAAATGTTCAGTTGTAGGAGGATTTCATGGCCGGGGTAAATGTTAATGTTATAACAATTTTTTTAACGAGTGTGATATATTTGATAAAAAAATTTTACTAGTATACTTTGACACTAGTTAAATCGTTTGTTTTTTTTTAATCTTTCTATTATAATTTTTTTTTAGACAAAGGTGACAAGGGTCGACCCATAAAAGGGGTTATCAAGGCACTGATAGATGCGGTGGTGGACCAGCCCAAAAAATTCTCAAATCCAAAGTAAGTTAATAAGTCTCTCTGTCATGCAAACCTATAGAAAGAGAAGAATAAGATCCTCCCATAGGAGTTCCAATAAACAGTGAATAAACAATATTGTTACAGTATTTCAACAGTGTTACAACAAAATTTCCGACATAGATATTCAACCATAATTCTACTTCACTATTCAAGTAATAATCTACCACACTAGATAATGATTATTTTTCTTCTATTATATTAGTTTTGCATTCTTTCACCGTATTTTGGAGTCAATAAATTAGGAAATTTTTTTTTAGAAGTTTTACTATTTTTTTAGAAGTTTTACTATATATATATATATATATATATATATATATATATATATATATATATATATATATATATATATATATATATATATATATATACACACATTATGGTAGAGAAAAAAGTGAAAAGAGAAATTGGACAATAGTGATGAGAAACAATACTCCCAAGTATTTTATTGGGTCAAAAACGAGTGAGTGAGATGATTAATTGGTTTTAAATTTTTTTTTCATGTAGCGGGTGCAAATCAAATTCAACGGATGCAATTCATTCACATTGTTCATAATAATGTTGACTGAACTGCTGAATAGTTACTATTAATGCTACTAGTTACAAAATTGGATGATTGGAAGTCATTAAATTTGAATACAACAGTTGATAAAGTAACATCCATAGAGTTATGGGCGTCCAGCCGTCCACATTAGACTGGCTATATATATTATTTTTGTGTTTTTTTTAATAAATATTTTTATGCTATGGTGTATTTTTATAAAGTGGGAGTATTCATTTTTATGCTCTTTCATTTATATAGATATATATATATATATATATATATATATATATATATATATATATATATATAATATAATGCATCTATTTCTTTTTCCTAAAGAATGGTATGATAAAAAACAAAACAACCTTGGTAAGTAATTTGGGATAGTTTTTAATTAAATAAAAATAAAGTTTATGTTAAGTGTCATACTGCGCAAAAAAAATAAAAAAATAAAAAAAAGAGGGTCTCTCTCGGGCCAGGAATCATGGTAGAAAGCACCGACGCTGAGTGGCGTGTCCGCCGAATCCAATCTGCTTAACATGTCGGCTGCCAGTGACTTGATGTACCCGGTCATCTCTGTCGGTCACCGACAAATGCCACGCGAGTTCAGCACACCTCGTGTCGAGTTAAAACACCAGTGTAAATGTAGCATAACATCCAGTACATGAGATTTTTATTTTTATTTTTCATGTATCGGCATGTGCATTAGGGTGAAATGGACAAATCACAAGCTCCACATCTAACCCTTTCACTCACTTATCCTTCTCCTTTTGTGGTCAAAAATTACAATCAACGATCACAAGCTGGTGTTGCCGGTTCGTGGTTCATTGATTGGACCAAAACGGCAAAGGGCAAAAGGCATATCCAAGGCAGCGTCCCTAGCCTATTCTATTCCTGCTGCACTGCTGAAATCTTTTTTAAGTAGGAGGTGCACATGCATGATAGAGGTGTTATGTATGTGCATGATTTCTGTTAACACCCAACTCATCCAGATGCTTTCCGTTTCATCGCAGTAATTCCACAATATTACAATCAATAATCCTGGTCAAAGATAAAGTGAAGCCCCGGAAATAAGAGCACAATCCCATCCAAGCTTTCTGCGCGTCCGCGTGGCTCGAATCTAACGGGTGGTTCTGGTAAGAAAGGGAGTTTAAGGAGATTTATATGTACTACACATGTTGCAAAGATGGATGCACAGTAAATAATATACATGGAGAAGGGGACCACGTGCGCCACCTCGTCTTCTCTCTGTAAACGAGCTGGACACATGTTCCGTGGGACCCGTTGTCCTTGACTGAGAAGAGACAGACGCAGGAGTGGATGAAAGCTAACCACACGTCATGACCGACACGTGTATACTGTACTTGCCGACACTTCGTGCCGTCGTCCCGCTGGGATGTACCTACGTACATGCATGTTATGATAGTCTACACCGACTATATTGGCATCCTCTTCACCGTCGGCTGCATGCTCAAGGCAATCCAACGGCCAATAATTAATTTTTCGGAGGAGGTCAAATCGAACACACTGATTGAACATTCATCCTGTCGCCATTCCAACGGATGTGAGGTGGACAAACCATCCAGCGCTTTTGTGTCGATGTGCAATGACCCAAATGCCCATTCGGATACTTTGCTTCACGCCTTTATCCGCTGTAGCAGCCTTCCTCTTCTTCATCGTTTCCTTCTTATCAAGAGGCTATTTTGGTCCGACAAAATCAGCATTAAATTTAATTCAATTAAATATTGGATTCACTATATATATATATATATATATATATAATAATAATAATATATGTCATGTGAGGGAGAGGATGTGAAGGCATCAGTGGCTGACTGTGGTAGTGGGCACCAAGCGAAGATGAGCTTGCAGCCACGTTCACATGCATCCTGGTGGTGCCTCATGCGCATGGAGCTGTTTATTACTCTCACTCCATTTAATTACATCTGAGTTCAGATGGATATATATAAATAGGGTAACCAAGCCCCTAGGATCTGATTAGTTGATTTAAAATCTTAGTCATTAATATTCAAACACTAGGAGCAAGATCATGCTTATTATACTTTCAGAATAAATCATTTATGAGCATAACATGCGCAACATACACAATGATGTTGGTGTGTTCGACCCGATGTTTGTACTTGCCTTGCATTGTTTATATATTAGCGCCATCATCCGCAGTAAGTTCCATCAATTTGACCAATAACTAAGTGATTTATTGATAGTTAAATTCTCATTAGAGCTTTTTACAAGTTGTGAGAGTTCAAATTATGAGTGAGAACTACATATTTCTAAAAGTACGAATAGTAGTGTGCGAGTGGTCTTAATGTCCATATGTACCCGGATCCCAACTCCTTTACTCCACCGAGACTTGTACATACTTTTTTTTTCCTACCGGCCATTACTTAATTTGTTGTTGCATTCTCTCACCACTAGGTTAGCTCATCACAGCTCATTCATTTCAGTAGTTTAAAAAAAATTGGACCAATCCATTGCAATGTAGCACAATGGCTTATGAGAGTGCATGTGCATGCTCAGAACTGCAAAAGGCTTTGGTTGGGAAATATGTCGGAGATAAACTATATATCAGCACGTCTCATCCTCGCCTTACAAACCTACTATTTTATATAATAATTAATCAAACTATTAATTATTACTTAAAAAACATTCAAAGACATCATCCATTAAGGTATAGTTCATCCATTTTATCAATATATATACATATTTTTATAGTAGTTGTATAATCTGATTTAAGAAAATTCCAAGAAAAATATTAAATTTTTTTTTCAAAAATTCCTATTGCATTATGTGTTTATTTTATTTGCATTTAATGTGATGGGAAATATTATACCATTTATTTGTTTGTATTAAAAATTTTATTAGATATTTCAAATTATAATTATTAAAAATCTTTTTTTATTTTGTCAGAAACTTATACCAACAATTTGTTAATTAATTGGAGTTTACTTATTAGAATCAGATCAAATATCAAACTCTTCCAGTATTTAAATCTCAAGTAACTCGTTCAATTGTTGAGCCATTTCAAGTAGATGCTAGGTTGATAAATTTATTTTTAAATGTTATTTTATAATTATGAATGGCGAAGTGAGAGAATTCAAGTAACTCAAAACGCTTAAAATTATAAAATCTGATGCGAAGTGAGAGAATTCACCTAGTATATATAATTTTAATTGATACTTACCTCATGCTGTTGAAATGTATAAAAAAAAACTAATTTATATTTAAAATTTTTTAACAATGGCATACTCCAATAGTCCAAACTTGGGGATTTTACCAGGAAGTTTGGGTGTTCAAATCCCATATCATATATAAAAAATAGTGGTTTGTCCACTTTGCCATTTTATTTTTTATTTTTTATTTTATTTTATTTTATTTTATTTTATTTTGCCAACAATGGCATGGCCCAACCATCAAGATTTGAGAATTTTACATTGGAGAACCATCCAGATATGAGAATTCATCCTTGGTGAGAAAATTAGAAGTTCAAATCTTATATCATGCATAAATAGTGTTTGTCCATATTATTATTATTATTATTTTATTTTATTTTATTTTGCTGCCAACACTTGCTTAATGAAGTGGTATGGTATCATACAATGCAAGGGAAGGCATGGAGTCAAATCTCGTGCTCATGCACTATAGTAGTATTAAGTCACACAAGTATAGAGCAATGTTCGCTAGTTAGGTCATCATGTAGGTTTTTTGTGGGAGGATTCATATTTTTCACCCCCTAGAGTTGCATGATAGGGGATTTATTATTGTGGAGTTATCGTCCTTGATATTTCATCTTGAACACATGTGATATGGTCTAATTGCCCCATGTGTTAATCTGAGTAGTGATCCCACGGACTCGGTTCCGTGGGATCACAGGTGAAACCAAGACGTGGCTGCATAGCAGCCACGTTTTTTTTTAAATTTTTTTTTTTTTTTAAAACATTAGTATAATTTAAAATATAATGAAAGGGCAATTGTGTAAATTTCACGCTTGCTTTTCCCCTTCTTCGTTCCCATCTTCTCACCTGTCTTCTCTTTTTCCCCTTTTTCTCACATCTCTCTCCGTCGTGTCTCCGTCGTGTCCGTTGAAGCAACAGAGAAATAGAAAGCTTTCGAAGAGGCTGAGGAGTTGGAAGAGGGTAACTGACTCAATGTTTTAGGAGTCTGAATCAAGGTTTTTAGGAGTTCGTTAGTGATGCTTAGAAGAAATTAATGAATGTTTTTGTATTTAAAGATGTTTGTTTTTACCATGTTCGTTTGATTTAAAGTTTGATGAGAATATGTGGATATGAGAAGAATAAGTGTCTCTTATCAAAGATTTAAGATTGGTGATAAGGTTTGTTTTATTTTTTCTTTTAATATTATTTGGATTGAATTTTTTTTGTCTGTTTTATTGTTTCTTATTTTTATGTATTTTTTAATTCAATTATTTCTACATATTTTCTCTATTCTCCCCTTATTTTAAGATCTTGTTGGATTGAGATAGTTGGGAATACTATGAAGAAATAAAACAACGGAGATTTGTCTCTTTGCGCTTGCTGCACTTATGGAAGTATCGTTTCAATATAGAGCTACACAAGGCCTCAAACATCTTGTATTTTTTTCTTTGTAGCAATATTGTTCAGTTGTTTTGGAGATTGGACATTAAGTTCTTTAATCACAGGAATCATATGGAAAAAAAATTAAATATCAAACATCCTCCCACCGCCGCCCAAAGTGACAGAACATGATAACAATGTAGTAACATCAACGGACACGACGGAGATAGATGTTCGGATGAGAAAAAGAGGAAAAAGAGAAGACGGGTGAGAAGATGGGAACGAAGAAGAAGGGGAAAAGCAAGTGTGAAATTTACATAATTGCCCTTTCATTATATTTTAAATTATACTAATGTTAAAAAATATATTTAAAAAAAAAAAAACGTGGCTGCCATGCAGCCACGTCTCGGTTTCACCTGTGATCCCACGGAACCGAGTCCGTGGGATCACTACTCGTGTTAATCTACCTTCAAGGTAAATCCCTAAAAAGTCATTAAATTATTGTAACTAAAACACCTTCGTTGTTGGCTATCTCTTTGACAACGCTTGTTGTCTTTATAAAAAAAATAATAATAATCAGATCACAAAACATTTTTCATCAAGTGCCGGTCTTATAATGATCTAAATTTTAACTTATTATATATGAGTTAAATAATATAATATAATATATATATTAATTAATGTGGATAAGCTACACGCAATTGGGCGCCTAGGTTCCCTTGGCTAGAGTTGTTTAAAGTGTCATAGCAACCTTTTAGACTTATACGGGATCTGAGATTTCTCATGCAAACATTCCAAATACAAATAGACCTAATAACCATAGAAATGCTAAACAGAAATACAAAACTCGCTCTGGAGTCCCGCGATGAAAAATAATGGTGTCTTACCACCGATGAAAGATTTTCTTCCAAATCCTTACACACCTTTATTAATCATTGTTAGAGTTGGAGTTCTATAATTGGTATTATTTGACAAGTGTAGAAAATGACTTGACAGAAGCGATGATGTGGAAAATAAGATAACTTGGAAATGTGACAAGGCACATGGTGATTTGGCAAAGAGAAATGATGGCAAAAAGCCTTAAAGCCTATCTTTGGAGAGTCGATATTTGGTTTAGAAGATCTTTCTTGAAGACCATGTGGAGGATAGTCTAAAGAAGGGCACAAGGTATTTTTGGTTAAGTGCAAGGAAGCAAAGATATTGTCCACATGGGCGTAAAGCCAAAGGAAGACACAAAAGCTATTTATGGCCATATCTATTTGAAGACCAAGATGTACAATGAATAAACTACTTTTGGCAAGAGCATATATTTGGAGATGATAGAAGCCCAAGCTTAGATGAATGAAGATTATATTTGGAAGATATTGAATAAATAAATTTGGATGAAAGGAGATCAAGGTTAGTAGGAAGATATTGAAGACCCAAGTTGGATGAATAAAGATCAAGTTTGAATATTGCGAAGACTAAACTTGGATAAATAGAGATCAAGTTTTGAAAAAAGATTTTGAAGATCTTTAAAGACCATCTTTCATGGGATAGAGATGCGCCTTAGTGGGTGTGACCCCCAGGAGAGAGATCTACTGATAAGATGTGAGGAGACAAGTTAGTTGTTGGCAGTAAGTGCTTGGAAGGAGTTGATTGCATTGACTTGGACTATCACAATCGGTAGCACTATGACCGTCACAAGGTCACATTACAATAGAATGTAGAACTCAGTTATGATCAGTAGGTGGGTTATGTTGCAAACTTGGTTATAACAGGAGTTGTAATGTTTAACTTTGGAAGATGTCTAAGTTCAGAAGCCACGGTGATACTAAAAAAAAGAGGAGTTATATTTGGGACGTTGGGAGCTTTGATATTTAGGATGTGCCACCAAAGAGAGTTTGTTGGTAAAGATGAGTGAGAGTGGGTATTGGGCAATCTAGAGAGGGTTATTCTTTGTTTTTGTTAGAATGAGTGTGAGAGTTATACTTATTGTATTTCAACTCTTTTAGTAGATTGTTGATCCCTAGTCTCGGCCGTCTAGACGTAGACAAGTTGTGATAAACTGGGTAACCAATTCGTGTGTCTTTTTTCTCTTGCTTGTTTGTTGTTATATTGAGTGTATATGTGCGTTTACATTACATGACAGATTGAGTGAAAATCACCACATTAGTACCCTTCCGAAACTAACAATCATAATGATACGATTTGTCTGCCAACCCAATTAATTAGGAAAAGCATATGTTCTCAAAAAATCAATATTTTCAACTGGCTCACATGGGACAATCACCTATTACTCTAAACGATCTGGCAATTAGAAGATGCAATTGATTACCAACTACTACCTGTGTGCTTTGTTAGGCAGCAAACGAGTCAACATATCATACGTTTATCCTATGCCCCATAGCCAATCACATTTGGAAGTTCTTCACTCAAAATTTTAGGATTTCTAAACCTCCCAACTCTTTTGAAAGAACTATGGAGCTCGTGGAGATGCCAGCTTGCTTCAGCACTTAGCCCTTGTTTGGTTGGGGGAGTGGGGAGGGGTTAGAGGGGGTGAGGAGTGTTAGTGCAAATGCACTTTAAGATTGGCATAATTTGACACCTAGTCAAGATGACGTGGCAAGCATGATGACGTGGCATGGATGATGACATGGAATGAAGGATGACATGGCAAATATACTTGGCTAGGTGGAAAATATCATGAGAGATCTTGGAGAAGTTATTTTTGGCAAAAAGTTGCAACTCTCATGAATATTGAATGAAGATCTTGTGAAAACTATTTTAGGCAAGATGATCAAGCAAGCAACAAGATGAGTCAATATCTCATCAAGACCATATTTAGAAGATGTGATTGAAGACTAAATATGGGTGAAGCCTAAATGAAGAAACAACCTATCAATGGAATGATTATTGAAGATTATTGAAGGCAAGATTTGAAAATCCTTGTTGAAGATTTGAAGAACCCTAATAGAGAATGATATGAAGTCTATTAAGGGTATGTTTGAAGATGCGCCTATTGATGGCAAGATTTGGATGATGGATTGAAGATCCTTGAAGACCAAACTTGGGTGAAGTGAAGACTAAGTTTGGCAAGTTTCATGAAGACGCACATAGGACGTGCGCCCCTTGCGAGGGGGCTGTGTGGTGAGGAGCTGAAGAGGGAGGTTAGTTGCTGGTAGGTTCGGATCAGGTGATCGAGCTACATCGACTCAGATAGGGTGTCTTGAGGTCGCTTAGCAATGGAGCCAGAATTCAGCCAAGCCAACAGCCAGGGCCAATGTCGCAACAAATGTTACAACATAAGTTACGACATCTAATTTCGGAAGGTTCCAAAGTTAGAAGCCGCGGAGATTCTAAAAAGGGTATGCGCTATATTTGGGACGTTGAGGCGTCTATATATACAACCTTGGTCTAGGATTGGGTACGACTCTTGAAAGAGGGAGTAGGGAGGTACCGGACAATCTAGAGAGGGTAGTATTCTTTGTATGTGAGAGAGTGACAAGTGTGTTTTGTACTCTTCTATCTTTTACCCCTTTTTAGTGGATTGTTGATCTCCGGGCATGGCCCCCCAGATGTAGGCAAGTGGATGCCGAACTGGGTTACCAACGTCTTGTGTCTCCTCTTTGTGGTTTGTGTTTATTTTTCTTGAGTGCTTAAGTGAGTGAGTGTTCCTCTTATTTCACAAACCCTAACCGGCGGAACTAACAAGGAGGAATTTGTGTTGTTTGGTTGGGGGAGTAAGGGGGGGTGAGAGGGGGTGAGGAGGGGTGCCTCACCCCTCCTCACCCCTTATAACTCACCCCTCCAAATTGGGGTTTTTTGGAGGGGTGAGTTTTCTTTTCTTAAAAAAAAATATATAGTAAGAGAAAATTACATTACTATCCCTTTATCAATTCTAAGAATTCCGAACATGTCCTATATAAATTAAATTGTTTCCTTTCTTTCTTTTCATTATCGGATAATTAACTTAATAAATAACTAAAAAAATAAATATAAACAATAAAATAAAATAAAATTTCTTAATACGTAATTTCAAAAAATATATATAAATAATAAATTAAATTAAAATATCTTAACAAGTAATTTTTAAAAATAAATATAAAAAATAAATTAAATTAAAATTTCTTGATAAATAATTTCAAAAGATATATCTTTATCTATTAACTAAGGGGCAAAATAGTCAAATACACATTAAACTCCTCCCCACCCTTCCTCACTCCTCACAACCAAACAAAAAAAAATATACTCACCCCTCATCACCTCTCTATTGAACCAAACACAAAATTTTTCAAAACCTTCCATCCCCCTCCCCTCCAAACTCCCCCTTACTCCTCCCCCTCCAAACTCCTCCTTGAACCAAACATAGCCTTAGGGTTATTGGAGATCTTATCGTTAAGGTTATAATTTGGAACATAAAATTGGATGGAAGTTTTTAGTAGTTATCCATCTATACTCTATTTTCTATGATTAATTATTCAGTTTTTTTTTTAAATAATAATGATGAATTTTTTCCCAAAAAATTTATTCATTTTCTTTTCTTGGATCTCTTTTACTAATTTTTTTTCTAATCATTAAAACGTAGATTGACTTTATTGTAATATATCGCACAAAAAGAAAAAAAAGACGCATGATTTCTTTTGGAAAAAAAAATGAAAAACCACAAAGTCATTTTAAAAACATGAAAAAAAAACATAAAAATTATGAAAATTAGGGAATTAGAAAATAGAAGAGAATATACTACCTTAGGCAAGTCTCTTGCTATTTCTGGCGGTCGAAGTGTGACCTACTGACCAGTGACCATGGTCAATTTTCAAACAAAAATTGATTTAATTGTGAATAAAATATATTTTTTTTATAATTTTATAATTTTAATTAAATATAAATATTTAAGTTGTATTATAAATTATTTAAAAAAATTAAAATTATAATACAAAAATTCAACAAACAAATAATTTTTTTATAATTTATAAATATTGATTTAATATTTTAAATAAAATACAACAAACATAACCTAATATAATTTAAAAATACAAATTTAAGCAAAACACAATATTAAAAATTGTAGACAACCTGATTGACCGGCTCAACCGGGTACCTAACAGAGTCAATTCCTTGTGTTGAATTTTTATATGACTCGATCTGGTGGCATGGTCAGATCAAATCAAATCCACCGAGTTAAATTAGGTTTTAAAGCATTGAACTTAATCCATTTTGTTGGCCAAACTACATAAAAAAAAAAATGCACCAATAATTGATGTTGATGAATAATTATTTATCATTATATATAAATAATTTTAAACAATTGGATGCTATGTTAAACTAACTAGATGATTCTAGGATTTTTTTTTTTTTTTTTTTTTTTTTTTTTTGGATCACAAAAAATTTGATCATCAACTGCAAATATCGTGATAAAATAGGCGGAATATAAGGGTTATTGATAATATTTAGGACTGATCAGGTTCTAGAATGATGTTTCATGTGCAGTTTTTTTTTAAAAAAAATTGATCATCTAAGTACTTGATGAATTAGTTTAATTTAATAAATTTAATTTATCAATAGTAAAGAAAAAAAACATTAAAAAAAATATTTATAAGCTTCAAAAGCAAAACAATGATATGACGAAAAAAAGCACACAACGTAGTAAACGGCGGTAGTAGAAAAAAATATACAAATAAGATAAAAGGCAAAATAACCAAAAAAAAAATACAAATAAGATAAAAAGATAAATAAAATAGAGAAGCATCAAAGAGTTAGGAGAAGTGATGCTAACATTAACAAGTTAAAAAACAAGAAAATAAAAACAAAAGAACAACCACAACTGTGTCAGTAAATTCCACCAAGAGTCGTACTTACTTAGGACTTGTTTGGATTGACTTAAAAAAAAAATGTTTTTTTAAAGTTTTATATAAGCACTTTTGGAAATAATATTTTTAAGAGTAAGTTAAGTGGTTATGCATATTTTTTTGTTTGGATGTATTAGATTTAGAAGTAATTTTGCGTGTAAATGTTTGGATGTTTATTTCAAAAGTACTTTTATAGCGATAAATTACTAAAATGCCCATTTACTGAATTATGATAATAATTCAATAATTATACATTACTTACATGTCTTACAAACAAATAAATAATATTTATCACTATTGTTATTATTATAATTAAATGTGTTATTATTGTTGTTGTTGTTGTTGTTGTTGTTATTGTTTTTTTTTTTTTGTTCTCATTATTATTATTGTTGTTGACAGTATTATTATTATTATAAAAGAGATGGGATGAGAGAATTTGGGGAAATATAAAAGCATGTAATTTTTTTGACTAACGGAGAGCATTTTAGTAATTGCACTTAACCACTCAGTTTATTAAAAACAGCTTATTTTCATAAGTTATTCTTTTGCAGGTTATAAAATAAGGCTTATTTCATAGCTTGAGCTTGTCCAAAAAAACCCATCCAAACATAAATAAAAACTTCATAAGCACTTAACTTAAGTGCCTTTGGGTCAGCTATAAGTTGATCCAAACAAACCCTTATTATAGCTGGTTAACTACACTGGGTAAATCAAAATATATTATGATATATATTTTTGTTTAAAAAATAAAATTAAAAAACCAACTGTCCATGTTATTATATGAGTAAATACAAAGAAAATCTTTTTCACACCACTTCTTCCAAAGAGTTATCCCCACTTTTGGAAGCAATTCCAGATTGCTCTAATGAACACGGAGACTTCTACACTTGGACTTTGGATAAAAGTGGATCATTTTCTGTCAAATTTTTTTACAAGTTTCTAATTGATGGTGGGGCACGTAATCCACTTTACCCACAATTTTGGAAAATAAGATTCTTAAGTAAAATTTTTTTATTTTGTTGGAGGATAAACTTCTTACACTTACAAATCTTTTCAAAAAAGGGTGCAACAATTAAAACGCCACCACAGATCCCCTAAGACACGAATTTGGTCCTTCTTCTCTCAAAGTTTTGAAATACACTCTTTTTCTCTTTCCATTTTGAAGATGTGGACCACTTGGATTTCTTCCCTTCAATCTTAATTTCAAATCTTTTGGGATCTCAGTTCAAGAGCTATCTTGTGCAATATTTGGCTAGAACGAAACAATCGTATATTTCAATTTCTTGTGTAATTACCTTCTTATACTATAATGATTAAAATTGCTAATTTGCTTCTCTCTTGGTTCTCAATAGTGGCAAACAATCATCAACACTCACTCAATAAGGCATCCCAGAGGATAAAGCGCTCCCTCAACTTTATCAAGGCAAGGGTCTTGAACCAAACTGACAATTCAAATCAAAATCCAGCTCTGGAGTAGGTTACTCCTCCTTTCAGCCTGTGTAGACTTGTGCTTCTAAACGGTGGCTTTCGTCAACTAAGCAGCTATCTTTTTTCTTTGTTTTTGCTTATTTGCTTTAACTTGTAGTTTCTGTGTGTCACCTCTGGTGAGAGTTTTCTAGCTTTTTCTTTCCTTTGTTTGTTTGTGTTGTGTCTGTTTTTTTTTAATAAAATTATGATTTATTCATTTTTACTTTAAAAAAAAAACACAAAGAAACCGGCACTTTGGCTATGTAGCTCATTAAATATAATAATATGAAGATTGCGGTGGCATGATCCGATACTTGCAAACCAGCATAATAGAATGATTTGAAATGCGGTACTTAAGTGGACAGCAATCCATAATACATATGAGATGGAAAAAGTGTGCAAGTTTGATTTACCATCATAAGACTATTCCTGGATTTCATCAAGTATTGACAGTTTAATCGTTTGCCTGGCTTGAATTGAATTTTGTTTTTTCTTTGCATGTGAGTTAACTTTTTAATCAATTTTTGGGTTGTATAGGTAATGTAAGGTGGCACCAAACCATGTTGTTTTGTTTGCTCTTCCTGGACCCCGACTGAGAGAGAGAGAGAGAGAGTAAAATAGAAGGGATTGATGTCTCAGCTTATCCCAAGTTGGCGAGAGACCTTTCTTTGTCTACCAATTCCAATTCCAAGCATCATTCTCGAATATGAAAAATGGACAGTGGAAGGAATTGATGCAAGGAGTGCAACTCAAGTTAGTTGAAAGAGATACAAGGGAAGAGAGCGAGAGAAAAAGAAGAGAAGGAGGAGAGGAGCAATCATTTGGAGAAACTTAAACTACCTTCGGTTATGAGGTCACTTTACCAATATATTTGGTCCTTTTCCCACTTCCCATATGTACTCACAGTTTCTGTTTTCTTTAAGCTGTCATCCGTCTGATTGATGGAGCTTCTGATTTTTTAAAACTAGTGTGGTGTGATTACTGCACATCATTTGATTGTGTTTAACCGTGGCCGCAGATTAAGGGGAAATAAAAAGTAAGGCAACAAGAATATTTGATTTCTTTATGTTTAGTTGCATCAAAAGACTCAACTTACCTTTTGTTTTATTGATTTTAATATTTTTTTATATAAATAAACCACTGATGCATTGTAAAATAGAAAAAATTTAACTTTAAAAATTTATATTGAATGACATACATACACACCACAAACATATAATTAATTATGCCTAAACTTAATAATAAATGCAAAAGAATGGAAGGAATTTCCTATTATAATTATGAGAAAAGAACAATGTAGACATATTCAATTACTATTTTTTTAAAAATATTGTATCCTTTCTTTGGCTGGTTAGATTATAAATAAGTGTGATAGAAAAATTATATAGTAAGCAACATTAACGTATTTCAGAGTCGAATTTGAGAGCAAAGTGGAAAGGACACTGTCGGTCATCTCTTGAAGTAATCCGAGTGTTTTAGTTGTACATAGCAAAAGTGTAAGTGAACAGAAGGACAGGACCGAGCCGCTTGTTTATGTATTAATTAAAATTTCAACCCTCACCCATCTCAATAGGGAATGGCAAATCCTCCTCCTCCACCTTTGTTTGTCTGTATGCCCAAATGTTTTGACTTTTTTTGTTGTAATGTAAAATTTATATTATTATTATTATTCAAAAGGTAAAAATCCAAGCAGAGGGGCACCTTCGCTCAAAATGCGTACCTATTTTAAATTCGGAGACCAATCATCTCGCTTCAAGTACACGTCTGGCGCTTTATTTTTTCGTATCCTCATAAACGAATTGGTTTTGGGAAGGAGAGTGACTTACTGGGTGCGGTGAAATCCAGAGAGGATTGTTGGGGTTTTGTTTCCATGTTGATGGCAAAACTCTTTCTAGTCTTTTGTACTGTATACAATTCTTGCAATTGATTGAAGCCAAGAAGGATCCAACCGCTGGAGCGGTACCGTCAAGGTTTTTTTTAATTAAAAAAAATAAATTCTGAAAAAATTGTAATTCATTTTTATAATAATAATAATAATAATAATCCAGGAGATGGTCGGGAGGTGAAGCGGTGCTCTCTCTGACTGTTGGGGTTTTGCATTCCTTCTGATTAGAGTTCGTGGGTGGGGGCCACTGTGCTCATTTCTCTCAAAGAGAGAGAGAGAGAGAGAGAGAGAGAGGTGAATAAAGCGAAACACGGGTAGCGAGAGAGAGAGAGAGAAACTTCAACGTCACGACAGTGAGGATTTGGGAGGACAGCTAGCAATGAGAGAAGCACCCTTACCTACCGTAATAGCACCACCACCTCCACCTCCCTCCTTTACTTGTTCTCTATTCTTCCTTTTTAAAAAAAATATATATATATTTTTTTTGTTTTCCTCCCTTTTCTTTTAACTCCGACTGTCTCTCTCAATCTCACGTATAAACACGCTCAATTGTACAAATTTGCAATCCCCCATTCCCTTTCCAAACCTCAAAAACAAGTTTAGTAGTACTGGTAGTAGCCAGTAGTGGGCGACCTTTCCTCTCACTTCACCTCCTCACGTTCTCACACTCTTCCTCTCTTTAATTAATTTATATTTGAAAAAAAAAATTCTATTTCTCTCCCATCTGCCTAGTGGTTGCCAATCTTGCTCTATTTACTCCAGTCCACTCTCCCCCTCTCACCTTTGTCGCCTCCGCTTCCGGCGTATGACTAGCAAAGTTGCACTGCTTCCTACTACTATTTTCGTCTGTCCTAGCCCCTAGTTCTAGCCAATCTTCTTCGCTCAGCCTTTTCCTTTTTATATACCCGGACCCCTTTTTTATATTTTTATGGAAACGGAATCCTAACCAGCTTCCCAAGAATTCCATTTGCCATAATACTTTGCCGGAACTCATGCCGTTTCTCCACGCCTGAAAGACTTTTGCTGTCAAATTGAGAGTAAAACTAGATTTCAAATTCTACAAGTCAGAAAGTTGCAGGACTGCATTTGCTCCAAGCCCAAGGTACTCCTCATGCATTTGTTTGGGGCTCGGTCCCTCTACAATCTCTCTTTGTCTGCATTCCTTCATTTGCCCTTTTGTCCTTTTTTTTTTTTTTTCTCTCAATGTTTTAGTGTGTGCGTAAGCGTTCCTCCATAAGCCAAATTGCTGACCAGCTGTGTCGCAATCCATATTTTAGAACAAATAAAAAAAAATTGTGGAATTTATTTTGGATTTTGATGTCGAGTGAGTGTGGAAGTTCTCCTCAATTTCCTGCTTGGTGATTGGAAGAGTGCCCTCAGCCTTCAACCTACAGAATCTAGATATGTAGTGCTTCTTGCCTCAGCAACTAAGATTCTGACTTTCATTTCAGCCATTTACTTGGTCAAGTGTTTCTAGAGATTGTGAAATTGCAAAAAGAATATATATATATATATATATATATATATATTTTTTTTAAAGGGACATGTATCGATTTTGCCCTTTTACCCTTTTGCTCCTTGGCCCTTTCCTTCAAAACGAAGAAATGCCTTGCACGTGACACGCTAGTGCATTACGTTAGTTTTGGATTCTTCTCCTTCGCATGGCACATTGGCATTCTGCCTCCAGCTCATCTCCGTCAATAAGGTCTATAATTTCGGTTGATGACATGTGCTGACCAATCCAAAGTTTCCACGTGTACGGTGCAGTTCATTGTTAACCCATCCATCCAACCATCCATTTGTCTATCCAAATTTGTTACTTTTCCTTAATCGCGTTTTCACAACACGTGACCACAGACGGAGAGGGAGGACATGTTCCAATGAATTAAATTATATGGAAACGAATAATTCTAAAATAGCTAAGTAAATTGGCAAGATATGAAGCGTATTTATTATATTATGCACGCATTTTGCTTTCTTGCTTTCCTTTTTTAAAAAAAAAATCAGGCATATTCTTCATCATTCATCCAAATTCACCCTTTGTTTTCGCTTGTACAGGAGAAACATGGAAGATGGCTTCCTCGCCGCCGGTGACATGACCGACATGTGCTCTGACTTGTTCGGTCATATTGAGGACTTCCTGGAGTTCCCCAATGACGAGGATCTGATTGCCGCTGTCGACCATTGCCCACCAACACCAACTCTTCCTCTTCAACATCAGCATCACATGCCACCACCCTCTGCTTCATCATCTTCTTCTTCTTCTTCTTCCTCCTCCTCACAGATAATGATGATGATCCCTACCCCTGTTGCTCCTGCTCCTCCTGCTCCTCCTTTTGCTACTACTGCTACTAGTATGCATGATACCATCTTCTTGGGGGGAGACTCCAGCATCACGGCCACTGCCCCTGAGGTATGCCAAACTCATTAACATTTTTTTTAAAAAAAGAAATTAACATTCATTTTTTTTATTTATAAAGTGGATAAATTTATTGAAACATTTATTCATCCATTGCTAAATTATTTACCAAATCGTTTTTTAAATATATTATTAAGAACTTGTCCCTATAACCTTTCATTATTTACTAAATCGCCATTGCTTCATTTTACATACCAAGCTCCTCTGTTTTTTTAGGAAAATTCAAATTTTCTTTAAAAGTTTGTTATTCGTATATTTTAAGAAAAGAATATACTGTCATTATCTGCTACTCTTCAAAAAAGAAAAAATCTTTAATTAGTTCCAAAATCAACCTTTTTTAATGTAAAAAAAACACTTTAAACAAATACAAAAATGGCGTCTTGTTTTTGTTTTTTTATAATTTGTCGATAAAAATATAGCACGTTGATTAAATTAGAGGGTTTTAAGCGCTGCAGTATAGCCCGATTCACAGAAAGTTTAATTAATTAATTGATATTAAAAAAATCTGACTGTTTCTGGAATTCAATATCTAAATTCAAAGTTATGTTTCATTGGGTATATTGACTAGATCAAATCCAATGTAAATAATTAATTTTAGTTTTAGTTTTGGCTAAACTTAAATGCTCATTAATCTCCCAAATGGTGTCTGCATTGGTTTTTTTTTTTCATAAAAGTGTGTGCATGGTATGTATGTATTTGCATATATTGCAGTGCTTGATAAAACAGTTATCTGTTTATGAAAAGAACCTGCATATATAGGATGAGCATACATGATGGACTGATCTTCCCTGAATCGAAATATATATTAATATTTATATTTTTGATCCAGCATGATGATCTCGACATCGCCCAGCTGGAATGGCTGTCCAATTTCTTTGACGACTCGTCGTCTGATCCTTTCTCGCAAGACCTGGCAAACAATGACATGAATATGAATATGAATATGAACATGAACATGAACATGAGCATGAGCATGAGCATGAGCATGAATGATAATAGCAAGAGCGATGAGAATGGCTTCAATGGCGTAATTAGAAGCGGGAAGGACGCCTTGTTCCGGGCTTGTGGTAGCCCTGTTTCAGTTCTGGAGCCTAACAGCCTTGTTGGATTGTCCAACAATTGCTCAGCTAAAACCACCACTTCGTCGTCCTCATCATCCAGCTCCGGTGTTGGTTCCAGCAGCAATGAGAGGCTTCTGGCTCCCCCTCACAGCCCACCGGAGGCAATGGTGTCGATCATACCTGCTCGGGCTCGCACAAAGCGCCCCCGTGCTGTCTCATCATCCCGGCCTCTCGTATATGTACCTTTAACACCGCCACCACCGCCACCACCACCACCACCATCAGCAGCTGCAGCAGTTTACGAAGCAGAGGCGGAGAGCTTCGGTGAGTCGGATTCTTCTCCCAGCATGGCCACAATGCCAGTGCCAGTGATGATGATGATGCAAAAGAAGAAAAAGAAGCAGCAGCAACAGCAGCAGCAGAAGAAGACAAAGAAGAGGAAGAGTCCAGGTGCTACTGCTATTGCTGCTGGGGAGGAAGAAGGTGGAGAAGCAGAAGGTGAGGGTGAGGGTGAGGGTGAGGGTGCTGGTCCTCCCGTCAGGAAATGCATGCATTGCGAGATACAAAAGACGCCACAATGGCGGGCGGGGCCAATGGGCCCCAAGACTCTGTGTAATGCGTGCGGCGTTCGTTACAAATCTGGCCGACTCTTCCCCGAGTACCGCCCGGCCGCCAGTCCCACGTTCATCCCCACTCTGCACTCCAATTCTCACAAGAAGGTGGTCGAGATGCGGATTAAGGCCAGCCAGAAGACTGCCACTGTCACAGACAAGGAGTCTCCTGCTCTCAAGAACTGTGACCTCATTGAATACATCCGGAGAAGGGATTGACAGTAACGCCTTCATTGTTCCTTCTCTATATTCTTTTTTCAATTCTTTTTTCCTTTATTATTATTATTATTATTATTATTATATTTTTTTTTTTTTTGGTGGGGTGTCTAGGAAGTAGCGCGTCTTCTTGGGGTTCTTTAGTATTTTTCTCTCCCCTGTTTTTGTACAGAGTAAAAGGGGGCAAGAATGAATCGGTAATATTGGCTTACAGTAATTTAGAATTGATCAGGTTGGGTTTGGAGGGAGTTATTAGAGTGATGAATGCTTAGATCTAGAACAATGAGTTTGGGAAGAAACTTTAATCAGGTTAATGTGTTTGGTCGAGGATGGGTGTCTAGTTTGATGTTTAGTCAGCAAAATTGAATCGATTCTTTATTATGTTATGTGGTCTATTGGTAGCTAGGAACATTGGTTTGGTTTTGTACCTTTTGCAAGTCTGGTTTCCTCTAATTCTATTGTTTGATAATTTGGTTTCTGGTTGCTACTTGCAGATCATTTCACAATGGTTTTGATTTGTTTTTGCCTTACTAAACAATCTCATTCTTTCCAGCATTTAGTGATGGTCCATTAAAGATTGCTATATATATATATATATTGGAAAAATTAAAAGGTGAATGGAAATTGGAAGGTGGGTTTATATATATATATATATATATATATATATATATATATATATATATATATATATATATATATATATATTTTTTTTGAAGAAAAGGGTTTATATTTTTAATAATAATAGGTGTTTATATAAAAAAAAGGATAAATCATATACATCAAAAGAAATAAGAAAGATAAAACCTTCATTAGCGGTGGAGAATAAGGAGGAGGACCCCAAAAAGGATGTCAAAGAAACAAACTACAAAACAATGAAATTACTCAACGGTGACATCCTCACGTAGCCCTGGCTGCTGAGAAACTTCAAGCTACGTTTAGCAAAAGTAGTTGGGCCGTCCCACTTGACCTTTTTAGCCTTTGCCATTGCATTTAACCATAAGAGGAACATGTGAATACTTTTACAAAGCACAGTAGTATATGTAGAATATGAATATCTGAAAGCACGAGCATTTTTTTCTAACCAGGCATTCCACAAAAGAGTTTTAATAAGAAGATCACCCACTCCCCTAAGTGAGGCTGAGAGCTGGGCACGCCAACTCTCCCACACTATTTTAATGGATTGAGGGGGAAGCGGTAGGTTGAAATGGAGAGAATAAGTTCCACAAATGCTTAGAAAACGAACAAGTGATGAAGAGGTGATCCACTGATTCAACCTCTTCATTGCACAACACGCAAGTAGCGGTTGGGAGGCTGTTGCATCCACGAGCCGGCAACATGTCTAAGGTGGGGATACTACAATCCTAAGCAAGCCTGATGAAGAAGCAAATGTATTTTTTTTTCTTTTTTTGGCAAAGACACTTCCAAATCAGGTTGGTGGTCTCTTACTTAGTCCCACCATGTCTAAGAAGCTATAAAAGGATTTGACTGAGAAAAATTGTTCTCCGTAAGAGACCAAGTCTTGTCGTCCTGAACATCGCGCGAGTGGAAAACCTTTTGAAAAACATGTGTGGAGAGACACATTCTCTTCAGTGAACCAATGTGCTAGTGTCATATGTGCCAGATCTTTAAAACTTTAGTTCTTAGAATTCCAATTATTTTTGGAATTTGAAAAATTCTTCAACTTCATGGAATTTAATTCTATAATAAAAATGTTTCAAACCTTTTAAATTCTAGAATTTGAGAAGTTTATAATTATTGAAACTCCAAATTTTAATTTTAGAATTTCAATGGTTAGTCACCTTAGGCTATATAAAGGTTTTTTTTCACAACTTTAAAAAACACTTCACTCTCCTTTTTTTTCATCTACTCTTTAATAGAAAGTCTAATTTCTAGGATCAGCATAATAGAGCTCACATAATTCAGTTCGTCGATGTTGTAACATGGTGCTGCTTTACAACTAAAGACCGTTGTATCATGGGAAGTAGGCTTTGGTTTTGTTTCTCCTTGTCTTTAAGATCAGGTTTCTCACTTTTTATAGTTTTGTTTGCTATCTTATTTGGTACTCCAACATCTAATAAAGTGGGTATTGTTGAGAGAGAGAGAGAGAGAGAGAGAGAGAGAGAGAGAGAGAGAGAGAAACAAAAAAAAGGGTTGGGGCTTGAGCTTTTGCAAGAAGATTGACAATAAAACAATGTCCTTGCTAGCAAACCTAATAATCCACCGGTTTGATTTCCTTTAAACCTTTATTGTAGTTATTGTTATCCATCTTTGAGTGATAATGATGTGTATATTGTTGAGAGCTTATCTCACTGAATATTCATGTCATTGTGGTTATATACATCTAGTTAGCTAGAGAAAAACTCTTCACAGTTCCATTAATTGACATAATGAAAGCATTTCAAGTGGCTCTAAGAAGTCAGATGATTTTGTCTCTCGATTTGAAAGGTTTCCACACAAAATTGGTGTCTTGCATAATTGTATGTATTTTTGTCATCTTTAAAATACATTATTCCATTCTAGATCACAAAGAGGAATTGGTTTTACATTTGTAAGAGTTGTGTTGTCATAAAGATGTCATACACTTGGATACATTAAGTACACTATCGCACAATGTCATCAGAAAAGCATGCAGGCTACTGTGCACCTGCACAAAAGGTCGCATAAGGTTGGTAGAAGGGTGTTCGGGCAAGTGTTTGTTCACATATGAGACCGTATATGTAAACATTAATAATGAACAATATTTGCTACATCAGTATGAACAGTAACTTCTTATGGCTCTGATACATATATATATATATCCCGAGTATTAGATGGTGCACAAACTTGAAACCAAACCACTTCAATCCATTGAAATGAATGAAATATTGTTTCCACAGTGAATGTATGAATGATGTAATTTTTTATTTATATATAAAGAAATAGCTACTAGATTTGAGCTTGCCCTCGATAAATAATGTGAATCTTATGATCCTGAATTTTTCATAAATATATTAAATTATTATATACATTAAAAATGAACTTATTTATAAATAATTTGTAATTTTATGAAAGATTTATTGTGTACATATAATTTTTATTAAATACTGCTTTCATTAAATATATGAAATATCTAATGTTCTATTTACCTAAAAAAAGATTATTAAAAAAGAAGTATTACATCATTAATAAGATCCAAAAGAATGCTTTAAAAAATATGACATAATTTTTCGGTGTGGGATTTGAAACACATCTTAACCATTGAGGTATATTCGATTAAATTATCAACTAGTATCTACTCTTCCTATAAGTAAATAGTGTATGATTCAAAAAATATATTTTACAATCTGAGAGTGCAGTGAATGTTTATAAACTAATAATGGCTTCATCTTCGTTTTCTTGTTATTTAAAAAAACATAAACTATAAAGTGGAGAAGCCGCTCATCTCAAGTAATTTTTTGAATTGATCCCTAAACATCGTACTTGGCAAGGAAAAAAGTTAATATTCTTCTAATGTGAAGGTGGCATAATGGCTTTTTTTTTTTAGCATGTCAACTCCCAATCTATTTTAAACTCATTTACATATACCTTTCATTTTCTTCTTTCCTGAATTTTTAATTACCAAGTGACCAAACTATCATATATATATATATATATACACTCACTTTTATTTCTCCTACTTCATTTTCCTCCCTGATATATTAACTCATTGATAAAGAATGTGTTGTTAATCAAGTTTTATAACAAATATAATGTGAAGCATCAAGAAGAAAGACAAAGAATTGCTTTAATTTATGAAAGAAACAATATATATATATATATATATATATATATATATATATATATATATATATATATATATATATATATATATATATATATATATATATATATATTAATGAGAAGAAGGAGAACAATGATGAGGAATATGCATAAAAAAAGGAGAAAAAATACTGAGAAGAAGAAAATAAAAAAAAAAACAAGAAAATTTTGGGGTAATTTTCATAAAATATTGATTCTGCATAAAAATTTAAGTAAAAAGGGGATTATTGATGGCTGCAAATATTAGGACTTGCAAAAATATCAGAGATGTGTAGGTTATTTTCTCAAAAAAAATAAAATTCTTTGATATCGACCAATCAAAATCTCACTTGTTGATTATTTGCCTTATTTTTATTTATTTTTTTCTTTTTTCTTCCATCATTAGTGAGAGAATCTATACATAATATTAATTTTATCCCCTAATGTTCTTATTAATTGACACGTGGTACATTTTTAGCAAAGAGTGTGGTGTTCGGCATGGCCATTCTAACTACTTTCTCTCTATCAAACTATCCCTATATATCATTTTAACTTCTTGATATAGTGTCTCTAAATTAAACAAACTAACTTCTCTTACCCTCTCATTAGAAAAATATATAGGTCTTTGTCACTGTCACTATTGTTATGATAATTATCATTAAATATTATTAAAAGGAGTCAAATGTGACTTTGCAATTGGTTTTTGCTTTGATTTATTTGTCATGGGTTAGTGGGTTACATATCCTTTTAATTATCATTGTCTTATTATATAGGTGTAATTATAAATTATATTGTTATATTATATGATAACCATCCAAGCATCTCTTCCACCTCAAGCAAACATAGATGTACAATGTCCACATCAAACACTATTCCTTATGAGGCAGCTACTGGAACTTGGCCTTGCTTCTGATCAAAGCTTTCAAAATGTCTAGTTCAAAGGTCTTAAAAGACTTCGTTGCCCCTTGATCAACACATTGAAGCTGGAATCATCTCCTCAATCGGAGATCCAACATGTCTAGGTTCTCCAGGGAAAAGCATCTCGGAGTAGTTCATCCAAAGATAATTGATTTTGTCTTTTTTTTTTTTTGTTTATTCACTATATAAAATTTATTTCATAAAAGATATAAGATTAGGTAGAAGGTGAAATCAAGAAAGGTATTATTTTTCTTCATCAATTTTTTTTTGAATTTTGATTAAAAGTTTCAGTTTTTTTGTTTGTTTTGATTTTGATTTTGTTCACAAAGGTATGAGATTAGAGAGTAGAGCTCAAGAAGGTACCACTTTCTTTCAATTTTTTTGGTTTATTTGTTTTATTTTTTCCCATTAAATTTTGATTCAACATTTTATTTTGTTTGTTTTCTTTTTGTTGACAAGTATTAGATTGGAGAGAAGAAGAGCTTAAGTACCATTTTTCTTTTTTATTTGCATTTAAATATTTTTGCTTGAATTTTAATTCAAGCTTTGAGTTTCTTGGTTTTTGGTTTTTGTTTTAGATGAAGAGGAGAAGAAGATTGAAAGGTATGTGTGGAGAGGCATTAATAATTATTTTTTTGTTTGATTAAAAATTAATTTTGTTGTAATTCTTTGTTTAATTTGTTCAAAGGAAAATACAATTTTTGTTTTTTTTTTTTAGTTTAGTATTTTGTCAAATATTGCAATTTTTCAATTTTCTCTTTTAATGCAAGTCTATAACTTTTACGACTTGCAATAAAACATTTCTTGCACATCTTTTATATTTGTTACTTAAATAAATAGTAAATCATAGTTATATAAAAATTTAAAATTTATCTTATTGTTCTTTCAATGAAGCTCATTTGGATCATAAGTTACTTTATTATCATAATAGGTAAATGTAATTTATAACCTAACACATGATCTATGATTTGGGTGGATGTAAGTGGAGAAAAGATGTTTATTTGTCTCCCTTGAATAAAATGCTTATGTAAATAACATTTATTTATTTATTTTCCATGGTGAGGACAGTCATTATAAAAAAATTGATGCTCATGATAGTTGTCTTATATACTTAATAGCAGTTGCATTGTTTCTCTAACTTTCCATCAACACTGTGATGTTATGATATAATGTTAGTTATTTTATTTATTATGTTATTGTATTAAATTAGGCATTGATTATTGTCTAAAAATACATTCCTATTTTCATTTGTAAATAGACATCTTAGTAAATTTCAAACTACCTAATTTTTTTTATATCAATAAGAAAAAGAAGAAGCGAATATATATATATGTGTATATATAAGAGAAGTATGCGTAGAATAGGAGAGAAGATTTGCTCTAGAGTGTGAAAAGGACGATAATTCAAAAATTTTCAAGTAATAGATGAAATAAATTTATCTATCAAGGGGGGAAATATAAAACAATAAGAGATCAAGCATAATAACATATTTATATTTTGAGAGCTTATAATATAATATATTTAATTAAATTATATTAATATATAACCATACATTATAAATTCTGTTTATTATATATTTTACTTATTAAATAAAAATAGAAAGAACAAACTAATCAAATCCAAATAATGCTAGTTGTTTTCAAGATGGAAATAAGATCGCCAGAGATATGAATAGTTATGAGACGATCCAAATCTCCAAACAATCCCCCTCGAAACAATTATTCTTTGATGCAAACCCTTCACTAACTTCACACATCATTAGATAATCTTTCAACCTTGCAACAATCTCTGAGAAACATAACTCATATAACAACCTCTTCTATTTACCTCCGCGACTATATTACCCTCCACAATTTGATCTTTCTCTTCCATTGCTATTATTAATACTTGCTCCATCACTATTTCTCTCCATCAAAGAGTCTGAAATGTAACATAGGTTGTTTTCCCCATTATTATATAGTATAATATTACACACACACACATATATATATATATATATATATATATATATATATATATAAAGAATTTTTTTTATATATCAATGTTCATGATGTGATATTTTTTGTATTTATTCCTTTCACTCATGAAACTACTTCAAATATAGAAAATAATTAGCTTAACAAAATTTTGCAAATGCAAAGACAATTAACAAATTATTTTTTTAATTTTTAAGATAATAATATAAAAAATACAGAAACAATTTTAACAACATTTAGTCTGAGTATTTGTGTATAACTAATATGACAAATATCAAGCAAATATCTTATATTAATACTTAAACCTTATTATCTTTTCACCAATGCATTATTAAAAAATCATAAAAGTATGAAATGTAACATAAAAAAAAAAAAAATCATAAAAGTATGAAATGTAACATAAATTTTCCCCAACTGATTCGTTATATATATATATATAATTCTTTATATATTATTAGTATGTATTGCTGTTTTTGATGTATTGTTTGTATTTGTTCCTTTTAATGCTAGTTTTAGATGTACAAAATAATTAACTTAACCAAATTTATTAGATATAAAAACAATTAACAAATTTATTTTTCTCGAGTTTATTTTTTTATATGAGTAGCGTATGTTGGAAAAAAAAAGTCAAAGGACATCCCATAGATAAATCAAAATGGACCCAAACTTAATACTTATATTATTATATACTAAATTAACAATATAAGAATATAAAAAAATATATATATACAAAAGTGATTCCGACAACTTTAGTTTGAATAGTTTTTTGCATTTGTTCTTGTGTTTGAGTTTTTCTCCGGATTTGTTTTTATTTAGAATTATGAACAAACTTTATGTGTATTATTATTATTAAACGATATTTATTGACTTTAATTTATATAAAAAATTATTTATATATTTAAAAATACCCGCAACATTAGCACGGCCCACTCTACTAATATATATTAATATCATTTCAAATATATAAAATGTCAATTTATATTTAATTAGGGAAAAAATTGAAATACTTGATAACCACATATAAGGAAATTAAAAAAAAAAAAAAATGGGTGTACAAAAACATGATCCATTCGATTATATTACCAGATTTTCAAAGGGCAAGTCAACGTCTGAAAATTCTGCGTGTCGTCCAATGCATCGGATTGCGAGGGGTTTTGTCGCAGTCGATGAATTAGAGCCGCTCGCAGAGCCTCGAGATTGACAGAAAACTGGCAGGCTTGTGTTTCTTGAGCTCTTTTGATTAATAATCGTGGGATTAAAACGGGACTCGAAGCTTCGGCTGTGGGCACCGGCGAGGCCCCTCTTAGGTTGGGCCTCCTGCCAGCCGGGATCCCGACAGCCATTCTCCGACGATTTGCGACTACGAGGCGCCGGTCTCTTTCTTTCTTTCTTATTCATTTTTATTTTGTTTATTTGATTTTTTTTTTTTTTTTAAAGTTTTTAACCCTTGTGTGGGAGAATTCAGATCTTGTCTCTATGAGTGTGGGGATGTAGGCAGCGGAGGAGGGAGGAGAGACTCTGTTAGGCTGGGCTTCTGGACATCCTTCCTTTGGCCATCTGGGTACTAGTACCTTCCTTTTTCTTCTTGTCATCTCCCTTCTTCTTCTTCTTCTTCTTGTCATCATCACCTAGAGAATGAAATTTGGAGATTTAAGTAGTTTTTTCAGGCGATGATTGCTTTCTTCCTTCCTTTAGGTTATTGTTGGTGATCTTTTCCCTTTTTTTTTTTGGGGTATTTTCCCCGTAAGAACACTGTTCTTGATCCTTTCCTTTCTTCTTTGTGGGCGAACTGGCTTTTTGATTATTTTCTTTTTCCCTCTTTAAGCCCGTATACAGAGTTTTCCCTTTTGTTTAAATTCAATCTATTCTCTTTCTTGTTCTGATTCCGTTGTGTTTGGGGTTGGCTTTGGCGGCGTTAATGTGTCTTATATCCTTCTGACAAACAAACTAGTTTCTGCTGGTTGACTTGGCATCTAGTTTTTGCAATCATGTTCACTAATGACACCAACTTCTTTGTTATAGTAAAACAGACTCAGTGTTTCTGGATTTCCCTCTGCAATTCATGTCATGCCTCAAATCCATTATTCATGGTGACTGTTCCTTATCTTTGATTGGCCTGTTGTGTGCTATATATACATATATGTATGTATGTATTTATCCTTGCGATTTCTGTTAGTTCTGTTTTTACTCTAATATTAGGACATCTCACTGTGGTTTTTGTAGTATATATTACTTGTGCTTCAGACGTGCCCAATTGTTGTTTCTAAACCTTAACTATAAATGATGACTCCAACAATGTGCCCTTGCCTTCAAGCTAGCTACTTCTGTTTTGTATTAATGTGTTGGTTTCTTAATGTCAATTTGTCCATTCTTTGTTATGGTGTGTAACAGTTAGGTCAAGACAGAAGGAAATGGAATCCACTCTCAGAATTAGCATAATTTTGGTACTTCTTTCCCTGGGTATGTTTATATTCATTTGCCTTTACATCCTTTTCTTGTGGATTTTGGCCCCAATTTCTGCACATTACAACTTCATCCATAAACATGCAAGATAAGACGCATTTCTCACAGTTAACTAGGTTTTTTTTTGTGTACTATACATAATTTGGCTTTTTGGCATCTGTTCCCGAATATCATGTTGGTGGTTAATCAAAAAATTCGTTCATTCTATAACTTATGACTTTCTGTTAATTGTTAGTAGCTACTGCCATCAGGCAATCACATGTTGATGCAGTAAACATAACTCACAAAGGCAAATAACACTTCACTAAAATAACACATTTCAATAATATAGGTAACAGTTCTACTATTTTTACGAGGAAAAAAAATTTAATATAACATTTTGCATCCAATCTTTTGAAGGAGTTGGATTGCTTATACGGTTTCTAATTAAAACATATTGTGTATCAGTTTTGATATAGCATTACTGTATCTCCTAACCTGAACACCGTTATGCTTTTCCACACAAGCTTCTTAATATGTTTTTATGTGAATCAATAAATTGGTGGAAGTTGGCTTTTCTATTTTACAGTCTTTGCCTCAAGTCATGTGTCTTCCGATAAAGATTTTTCTCAATGTGAAACCACTGTCAAGAGTTGGGTGGAATCTTCTATTTTCACTGGAAGCAAGGATGACAAATTATCATTGAAAGATCTATTATTCTTTTTACACATTCCTAGAACTGGTGGTCGCTCATACTTCTATTGGTAATTTCTGTTTTCCATTACTCCTATCCTCCTGTTTTCTAAGAAAATTCTCTTGTTATTATATACTGACAGATGTTTATGTCGCTGGCAGCTTCTTGAGAAAATTGTACACAAGTTATCAAGAATGCCCTCGTTCTTATGATAAGTTGCGTTTTGATCCAAGGTGATTTTCTTAAAACTTTTGCTTGTGTTAGTCTTTTTTCTGCAATAACTAATAGCTTAAAAATTCAAATTTTTTGTTTCTAACCTGTGATGTCTTAAATTTCTGCTGGCTTTGTTTTTCTCCCCCATTAACTAAAGATTTAAAGCTGAAGTTTCTCTTTGCCTTTGATGACAATTATTTGCTTCATTTCATGAAATTGAATATCATCTTTGCTTTGTCTAGCAAACCAAATTGCAGGTTGATGGTCACTCATGATGACTACAGTTTGATGTCTAAACTGCCCAAGGAGCAGACCTCGGTTGTAACTGTGTTGAGGAATCCCATTGATCGTCTCTTCAGCTCCTATGAATTTGCAATTGAAGTTGCTGCAAGGTTTCTTGTGCATCCAAATTTAACTTCGGCGACACAAATGTCTAGGCGTATACGTCCTAAATCACGTGGTGTTAGTACCTTGGACATATGGCCTTGGAAGTACTTGGTTCCATGGATGAGAGAAGATCTTTTTGCTCGGGTATTTCTAAATCTCATGATTTTTCTGCTAGTTGCATTTGTGAGTTTGTTAGGTAAATTTTAGAGAGGAATGTCGTACTTTCTTCCACCTAGATTCCCAAGAATTTGCATAATATCTTCGGTAGCTTCAGGCTCATCATTGTTATTATTGCTATTCAGTGGGGCTGGCCATCCATTTTTTCTTTTAATTTTAATAAAGATGATTGTAATATTAGATCATTTTGGTCTTTTATGTTTGGGCCGAGTTTCTAGTTACAATTGTTTTGTTCTTTCTGGTATTGTTTGAATTTCAATATTATGAACATAGGTGATCTTGATAAGTGAATTCGATGCTACTTCATGATTGATCCCATGGCTTAGATCAGTGGCTCAGCCCTTTGTCATTGATATCCTCACTAAAGATGGAGTTTATTCATTTGCATGCCTAAGAAGTTTCTCCACTCCGCTGATGCTTCTGCGAATTTGTTCTGGAAATATGTTAGTTCAGTAAAGTCAGAAGTGCATTGTTTTGGCAAGTTTTTTATTTTTATTTTTTTTGGAATTTTCATTATGGGAGGTTATGTTTCATATCTTTGACTTTGAGTTCCTCTTTCAACCTTTGATCCCCTTTGAATATACTTTTTAATTCAATACATATTTATGTTGTATTTGGATCTTGGCTTTATCGATGTATGCCAATGCCTTAAAATTGACAGAGGGATGCTAGGAAATCAAGGAAAGTTGTGGAAAGTGAACATCATAATAACCCCTACAACATGGAGGAAATGATTATGCCCTTGCGCGCATTCATCAATCATCCGGTAGTTCATGAGATCATTCACAATGGAGCCACATTTCAGGTACAACAGGTCTTTGATTTTACATATTTCTGACTTTTGATGATTGCTTGGTTAGGTATGCTGATGCTTTTCATTGAAATAATTTTAAACTTTCTAGTTCATCAAAAATGGGCTGAGAATTTGATAAAACTTTGCTGTGGCTGGGTTTTTCTTTGCTCCACGGTTTCTCAGTTCCAGTTCTTTTTCTTTAGTCTAGGTAGAATTTCTTTGCCTAACTATTCAAAACACTGTTCAACGCCATTTTTCTGAAAGTTTGAATTTCACAGAGTATGACACTTTTTATGTTCGAAGACAATTTACAGGAAAAGTTCTTTGTAATTCGGAGTGCATTTGTGTCTGCTACGATCAGGGGCATATGAAACAGTAGTTCTTGCGAGTCCTGTGGTATATGGAAAACTACTCAAGTGATAACCACTTTGGTTTAGGGAGAAGTTCTTTAAGTTATATAGTTTTCTTTGGTTTAGGGAGAAGTTATTTAAGTTATATAGTTCTCGCTGCTCAAATTCTTAACAGGATAGATTTTGACTTTCTTTTGTTCCCTTAACAGATTGCTGGATTAACAAACAATTCTTATCTTGAGGAATCTCATTTTATTCGCCATTGTGTAAGGACACATCCTGAACTTGGTAAATTTGTGCTGGACGTTGCAAAGGTACATGGAATCTGCTATTTAGTGTAAGATGTTATGCTCCATGCCCCAAATTTGTTATATCATAGGACAGAAATGTTACCACCTTTCTATATCATTCAGAGTAGATTGGATCATATGTTATATGTTGGGCTTACTGAGGACCACAAAAAGTCTGCTACAATGTTTGCAAACATGGTTGGGGCACAGGTTCTTTCCCAGTCAGAATCCTTGAGCTTGAATTTTGGGCAAGATGCAATCAATATAACAGGTTAGGTCACACATATGAGTATACTTTCTATAACATATCTTCTGCAGCCCAACATCTCCTATTATAGATATAGATTTTGCTTTATAGTTTGCTTGTTTAATCCGTTTGGAGTTACTATATAAAAAACAAACTCTCATGCTGTGCTGCTGCTTATGGAATTGGCCTCATTTGCTGCAGATCCTGAGGATGATGAATCAATTCAAAATCAGGTAAGCTGCAGTGGATCTTGTGTTGTCAACTGCAAAAAGTGTTTTGGATCATTGGCAATATTTTCTTTATCATCTCTTCTATCTTTCATGATAGCTTAATACAAATGACCAACAACAAGGTGAAGTTCCTACTCCAAAAAGTGCCAAATCGACAACCAAAAATGTAATATGTCTGCTATCTTTTTTAGTTAAAAGCATGTGGATCTTTACTCTTAGCCATGTGTATTTTTTTTATTTTTTTTGTTTAGCATCGAAACATTTAGTTTGATTTTTCTTCTCTGTATCATATTTATTTTTTCATATTTTATAGACATTTTGTTTTGGTAGCAGATGACAGTTCAAAAACTGATGGATGAATATGAAGTTTGTATTTCGAATTTACGGAAATCCCAATCTACTCGGCGAACCTTTTCATTGAGGTGGATTGCTCCTGCAAACTTTTCGAAGGAGGTGATATATGTTAAAGAAAGCTCTATTAGGATTTTATTTTTAATATTATATGCTCTTAAATTTTGATGTAGATTTAATACATTAATAAGGGTACTGGGTTGTATTTTTTGAGATTGAGTAAGAACAGCTTTCTGTTGCTAGCGTGATGCAGTATACTTTCCATTAAAAAATTTTCTGCAAATTGCCAGTGTTGATACTTTCATTTGTTCAGTTCTATTTGGGCATGCCTCTTCTTCTTCCGACTGCATTATGTTCTTTTGATGAGGCTGCTATAGTATAGTTTACTATTTGGAAACTGCATGATGTACTTATCTTCTTGCATAAAATTTTGTATTCACAGGCACGGCTTATGGTTCCGGAGGACATCCTGCAGCAAATACTGTCACTGAACAGCCTTGATGTGGAGCTGTACAAGTATGCACAGAATATATTTTTGCAACAACAAAAACATCTGTTGCAGACTGCTGAAAACTTTTTTAACAGGCAGCAAAAAAATGCGTCAGTTGAAGCGGTTTGTCAAAGAATTTTAAATTTTCCATTATAAGCCTCAAATTTTCCTTTACATAATCTGCCCTGGGGAAACACTTTGTATTTTTGTCAATATGTTTTGACAATGAAATGCCAGTGGTGCAGGGAAATTTATTCTTGGCATGCCCTGGCACCCCCATTTAGTTGGCAACTGCTAGCAAATGTTGAATTGAAAGTGGGAAACCAGAAAACTGCATGTCCTTTACCAGCCTTACTAATCTATTTCTGCTTCTTTAGTTTCATGATTGATGGTGAAAAATAAGAGGCCTATCAGCTTTGTGTGCTCATATTTCTTTGGTATTCCTTCCTTTTGCAGGAAAGGCTGAAACAGGTCTGCCAAGACTTATATCATTGTATCTCATGGAAGATGATTTTGTTAGGAATTACAGTGCTGCTGATAATTGGAGTGGTCATTTTGGTTTTAACTGCTAGGAGGAGGACATCTAAGCTGAAGGTTTGAAACTCCCTAAAATGGATGGTACAGCACGAATTTGGAAGCGGCCTCCATTTAAATTCAAGAACGTATCTCCTGGCTGAAGCTAACAAACCCATTCTTTTTATGAAGTTGATCATATTGATAGTTTGCCATGGGTTTAATTTTATTGTATGGTAAACCTATATTAAGAAAGAAGAATAGGGATATATGGCATGCATGTTTATTGGTGTTGTTTACTTTTGGGCAGCAACTAGTAAGCCCTTTTGTTGAGGGAAATTCTGGTTTTTTTTTAATTTATTTTTTTCCAGTACATGGAGAGATTTAACGGGGTAACTCTAGCAAAATATGGTATTTTCAATGAGGAGGCGTGGCTTGAGGATTTATGTTATCATAAGATGAGTTATTAAACAGAATAAAGTCAATTTTAGGTTTTGAGTATTTATTCTATATTTGTGGTTTATTTATTTTGTTGACCACTGTCAAAAAAATTGGTAAATAAAAATTATATATGTATTATAATGTGATATATTAAAATTTTAAATTTGTGGTTCATTTATTATATTTATAATAAATAAATAAATAAATTTGTTGGCATACATCTTTTGTCATTAAGATAATATATCAAATTGTTTTTATTTGATTTTATATTTCTTCTGGTCTGTTTTTAGTGTGGTTTATTTACCCTACTTAAAAAAAAAAAATCCTGTCCATCCACTGACCTCTTTTGGTGTATTTATAATTTTGATGGTCCTCTTTCGGTGATCATTGGGAAGGATGGGGATGTGTCATTGGGAAGGATGGGGATGTATCTGGCATCTCAATATCTCCCCTCGCACCAAGCATTTCCTCTGGCTCTTACTGCATAATGGCCTTAAAACATTTGATTACTTATATAGGCTTAATCTTGGGCCTCAATGTTTCTGTAGACTTTGCAACCTTGATTTTGAAACTATTGAGCACTTGTTTAACTATTGTCCCAAGTCTCAGCAGCTTTAGTGTTTTATTAGTGCTGCTATAGGGAAGGTTATCCATTTTCAGGATGGTTTCACCTCTGGTACTTGGTTGTGCCTTTCTAGTTCAAAAATTCTTAACTTTGAGCAATCCATAATCGTTGCTGCATCTTGGCTTCTTTGGAAAGCTAGATGCAACCTTATCTTCCGCAATGAAATTCCTGAAATTCAGAGCATTGCTATCCGGGCAATTAACCACGTCAGGGAGTTCTCTCAACCTAAACACCCTCTGCCTGGCAAACAATTATTACTCAATAATTTTAGCTTTGCTGACAGTCCTTTCTTGTTTGTTACCATTGTGAGGTCTTGTGAGGAAAGGAATTTTGGTGCAGGTTTCTACGTTGTGGACTTCAACTCTCAACTATTATTTGTTGGGTGTCACTTGATTCAGGCTCATTCTGATCTTGAAGCAGAAGCATTGGCCCTTCTTGCTGCGCTGGGGAGCATTCATGTTCTGGACTCATGCATCAACACTATCTTCGTGGGCTCCACTGAGTTGCTCTCAATGCTAGATACTGGTCCTTCTCAGCAGGCTTGGAGAATTCATGAGCTGTCATACAACATTTCAGACTATCTCATTGACACAGGGCATCCAAATCTGCACATTATTCCCAAAACTTGGCTATCTGCTGTTGCTGGACTTGCCCTTCTTGGTTTGAATTTTCATGATCTCACCTTTATTCCATCAAGGCAGGGAACTTTCATTCTGGATGATGAAGATTTTCCTTAAGTCAAGTGTCATCTTGTAATTTCTAGTTTTTGTTTCTTTTTCCTGTTTTTTTTTTGTTTTTTGTTTATTTTGTTTTCTGGTTTGTATTTTGAACTCTTTGTACTTTTTTTCTTTTAATAAAATAAGCTCACCGAGCTCTTCCCCTCAAACAAAAAAAAAAAAAAAAGGCGGGGCCTCTTTGCTGTTAGGGTACGTACTACCCAGGCCATCATCCTGTTCCATTCATTCATTCATTCATATCATCAATGGGGGTGAGGGGAAGGATGCACACCAACACCAACCACACTACACGAAGTACGAATCCTCCATTCATCAATATATAAGAGAATGACGGCCACTTGTAATGAACCGATCGATCAATCGTATGCTGCTCATTTGTACTGAACAGTGCTACAATCCTATAGCGATAATGCCAGGCGCTCACTGATCAGACGTCTTACCCAAAGTCTCCAGGTTACAAGCGCCAGTGGCTTGTGTAAATATGAATGATGCATGAGATGGAGACATTGGCACACAACTGTTTAAGCTCTGATCAAGAATTAGCACCACCATTTTGATGATGTAGCTAATACGATATATAGAAAGAACCTTTGCAGGAAAAAGTAAAAAACCAAAGCCTCTATATCTGAGTATGGAATTTTTCTCTGTTTTAGGAAAAATGAGCACATACTTTGCGGCTTTCCTGGTGCAGAAAGCTGATATAATGAGTAAAAGGCCATTAGCCGTACTTTACAAAAAAAAAAAAACAAAAACAAAACAAAAAAAAAATCCCTCCTCCTTCTCCTCCATTTCCCTTGAACTTGATGGTGATGCCATTTTAACAGTGACACTCTGCCAAAACATAGTCTGCTTGCTTATGTGTCTCTCCATGAACAGGTTCTACCTTGAGATTTCACACTGTGAGGGGTAGCCAAGCTGCTCAATCTCCCAGTTCAGCTTCGGAGCAACTCCTTCATGCCGGGGGACATATTCCTGCAACACCAACAAACATATATATGCATATAGCAGAGCACCCTCTTAATTAGTTACTCTAGGTTAATCTCACAAACCTATACAGATTTGTATATATACAAGTTTATTTCTTATTACCTCAAGCTTCTTGACTAGGTCCATGGCAGTTGGTGCGGACACAATTATATGACGAGCACTTGGGCTAATAAAGCCTTCTTCTACGGCTTTATCAATGAAGGATAGCAACGAGTTGTAGTAACCATCCACATTCAGCAATCCCACCTGCTAACAAAGCCATATTAAGTTCCAGAATTCATAATTAAGGAACAACACACCTTGACCTCATTCTAAGGATTCAGTTACTAATGCATACACATGCACTTAACCAACAAGCATGCTAAAGAGTTGGTATGATGCTGCATGTCATACCGGCTTGTCATGTATGCCCAGTTGAGCCCAGGTAATCACCTCCAGCAATTCTTCGAGAGTTCCATACCCTCCTGCAGGATTAATGAGCAAACTCAGGATCTTTATTGTCAAGTTTGCAGTCAAATTGTTTTTATTTGAAGCAACAATGCAACAAAGTTTGTAGGAGAGGTCAGAAGAAGCCATGAATATGTTTTGCTTGCGTGGAGCAAATGTAAAACAGATAGAGCCTGGTCCACTGTTCTATTAATCCAGCTGAACCAAATGAGTGAAATCTTGGAGTTAAGGGTACCATTAAACAGGCCTTGATCGTCAATGGTAGCTAGCTAGCTAGAGATAGACGTCCGATGATGAGTTCTAACTGAATATGCAAAACAAAATGGCTTTATTATAAAAAGACAATGAGCAAACACACTAACATAGGAGGCATGGAAGTCGTTTGAAATTTTCCTAGGCCAAGTAGGGATTGTAGATTTATAGGTAGGGTCCAAGGGGAGAGGCAATAATAATAATAATAATAATAATAATAATAATAATAATAAAAACGAAGTGCAGGTTAATCACTTACCAGGCAAGGCAATAAAGGCATCAGACTGCCTGGCCATCTCTGCCTTCCTTTGGTGCATATCTGCTACTGCCTTAACCTCCCCCACAGTCTCCCCTGTTATCTGCATAAACGGTCCCAGCAAAACATAACATAACTATATATATATATATATATATATATATAAACACTCCATTATTTTGTTTGAGCACCAATAACAATATTGTGTTTAATCTCATATCATTCATTCATTCTTTAACTGGCTTTCTGCAAGTTTACCATCACTTTTGGGGGCTTGGGTTACCGATTACGCCAAATGCTCTTACAAAACACAGCACTACTAGGTTTCATTCATATACCAAAAAAAAAAAAAAAGAATAAGGAGAAGAACTGCACGTAGTCACGTAGACATGTAAATGCGCATTCATTCTTGGATGCTGTTTTCTGAAAGGAGAGTTTTTTTTAAGAAAAAATTCCCAATAGGAAAAAAAGGGATAAGGCTTTTCATCAATTGGGGCCAGCGAGACATACCTCTCGGGGCATGAGAGTCTTGGGAATAACACTGCACAACAACGTGGCTCGGAGTGAGATACAAATATACAATATTGGAGAAGAGAAGCAAAATAAAAAGAGGAAGGCCTAGATATAGATGATATATATGTATATAAATAGCATGCTCTGCTTCTCGTCCTCTTTTAACTATATATATATATATATATAAATATATTCACCCCCTACTATGTATAGGGTGCTTCTAACATCATAACATCACATAATTTCCTTCTTAAAACCTAACTGTAGCCATGATAGGCTCCGGACACAAGAACAAAAAGACAAATGATTAAATGCACATGAACTGACCCAATAACATGCCTCCCGCCATCATACACAGCTTGGGACACCAAACCCATCAGACCAACACTCCCTCCACCATAAACCAGATCAATGTTTCTTGAAACCTGAAAACGTACCAAATCACCGAGCAAGCTGTGAGTAAATAAATCATAAATTTCTCTGTTTCTTTACTTGAGAAAGCATGAGTATACATTTGTATTTAATAAACTATTTAATAAACTCTGTTTATTCACACTCATTCACCAACATCAACCACAGAAACAGAGCTGCAATGAACAACTACCTACCTACATACATACATGCATACATACATTTTGTGCTATACAAATATATACACATAAAAGATATATAGAAACTTTAACACTTGAATGCTACCAAGCAATGTTGCTGGTGCAAAAGATGGGAATGAATCAGAAGCCACCGCAAGATGTTAAGAAAGCTAAGATAAGTAGTATTCAAGAGATTATAAAGTGAAAAAAAAAAATAAAAAGTTTTTAAAATGTTGATTATACCAATTCCTTGCCGAGCTCCACAGCAGCATCCTGATAGCTTCTCTTCTTTCCCTGGCTACTGCCGCAGAAGACGCAGATCCTCTTGAACCTGGACTGTTGCATCGGCATCTCCATCTCAATCTCCATTTATATATATGTGTCCCTAATGGCTCTTAATATTATGTCTCCCCTGGGATTGGGAAGTCCTGATCAACTAGATGAGATATATATAGAGTATGAGGCTTATGTTTGAGACAAGTGAAGTGAAGTGAAGTGGCAGAGGAGCACTATCGATGGAACACAGACATCCACCACTAGCTAGAACACTTTTTAGTGCACCCTCCGAGGCTATGTATGTGTGTGTGTGTGTGTGTATATATACAAAAGAGAGGAGCTCACGTGCTCGAAACCCCACGCGCGTGCAATGTCACACGCACTCACACAAGCACATCACTCAACGGGTGCACATTTAATGGCTATGCCATTTGTGTATTTAATTTGAGGGTCCTAGCTGTTTCCAATTCCCCACCTGCACCTTTAATGTCCTTATTTTCTTCATAATCTTCAGCATAAGCTTCAAAGTTCAATGTTCAAATAAACGCATATTTCATTTTCAGAGCATTTATAATTGATTTATATTTCCTATGCATATATAAATACACACATAAACATAGACCTGATGCAGAAGAAGAAGAAGCAAAGGAACAAGTTCGGCCAAATGTCTGACTGTAGAGACACCGTTGTTATATGCAGAGGAAACATTGGATATTTATTGAACACGCCCTCCCCATTCTTCCGGTCCGCTAGACCAAGCATGCTCTTCCCCATCCCACGCCATCCCTGCCCACTAATTGCATTTGCCTCTACGCCCTATGCTATCATGCATCCCTCCTCCCAACATTTTCTTCTTCTTCTTCTTCTTCTTCTTCTATACATTACTAAACAATAACACTTCTGCTTACTTTTTCCCGTGCATATATCCTTGTTCATATTATATTATCCTATGTTATATTTATATTTTGACTAGTACTACAGTTTATTATTATTATTATTATTATTTGGGTACAATTGTACTCTCCCATCTTAAACCCATCCCTCCCTGTTTTATTAGTTTTTATTATCCTAACTTTTGTTAGATGAGATCCCAAAACTCAACCTTCTTCTTTCCAATCTCTGCCGCAGCAGCGCCTTTCTTCTTCATCAGTATATGCCTGCCTTTTGTTGTCCATTTATATACAAATGCACAGGACCGTAGCAGAGTGCACAAAATTAACATCCCATGAAAAGCAACCAATTAATTAGCTAAACCTCTTACAAAAAGTCATTTAGAAGCTCAAAAGCAATGAAAAGAAAGAGTCCGTCAACCCCCCACCCTCCCCTGAGGAAAGCGCATCTAATCTTCCGCTCAAGACAAATTATTTAGAGATATACCAAAGTCAAAGGAGAAGGAGAGGAGGATGTTCACCAATCAATTACCATGCTCCATGTATTGTATTTACCATGCATCTCCCTTTCCACATTCATGACTTGATAACTTGGTTGCATCTCTATCATGCAACAACGCACTAAACATATATAGACCATTTTTTTTACTTGGCCCTTGGGGCAGTGAACTGATCAGTGTTCTTCACCCAAGTCATATAGATCGCCCTCTTCCATACCATATTATCGATAGAACAACATCTTTGTTTCTGTCTCTATCTGTGTCTCAAATCCAAAGGAAAGATCTTCTTGTCCCTCACCCAATGTATATATCTCTATGTCCCAATGCTGAGGCCCATACATTGTTACTACCAGCCAAAATTTATCTAGGATAGTACTTTGTATCTCAGAAAGGTTTGGCTTTGATTCACAATCTTGAACAAATATTTTGACATGCTTCGTTTTCCTGCTATTTTTTCTAAGTTACATGCCCAAATCCCTCCTCCTCCTCCTCCTCCTCCTCCTCTCTCTCTCTCTCTCTCTCTCTCTCTCTCTCTCTCTCTCTCTTCAAAACAAGTAAACTCTTTTTCAAAGCTATAATAATGTACTGTTGCGACATTTTTTTTTTTATATAAAGTGGATAAACCGCAATGCATTAATAAAAACAAAGTACAAATACATAAAAAACCTCCACTAGACGTGGATACAAAAAACAGAGCAAAACATCAAAAGAAAACCAGAGAAAGAAAAGAGGATCTCCAAACAGGGTCACGAACGAGGGCATAATTTCTTTTTTTTCTCCGATCCATTAGATTTATCACCTTTTCAAAAAACAAAAAAATAAAAAAATTACTGGCGGAATATTTCCGAGCTCCTTTTCAATCAAGTGATTCAAGTTGGATTATGCTCTATTGTGAGCAGCACTATCATAACAAAAGTATTTATCTCTGATGAGTTTTGTGTGTGTGTGTGTGTTTAGATTTAATGATGGTCGTATGTCTTGTCGTGCCAGTGGTGGGTGGGGCAAGCCTCGCTAGATCTTGTCTCAACTGTCAACTCTAATATATGAAGATATATCTAACCAGATCTTCATACTAGTGGTTAGCCTTAAATCCCATAATTATATAATTGATCACCATTTACTTATAGCCTATACACCATATGCTGATTATCTGTGTCTATGCTGTTGCTATTTGATCCAACACCAAGTGAAAGAGATTATTCATTCATCACCAAATAGGACATTTAGAGCTCATCTTCATGATTTAGTAGCGTTGAACTATGCAATTTCAGTGCCTTGGCTTCAATTTTGTTAGAATTTAAAGGAGAGAAGTGTAATTAGAAGAGGATGACAAGCCATAAAAGACCAAACCACCTTTGCTTTCTTATTTGTCCATTGGATAACTCATGTACAGCAACAGTACAAAATGGAAATAAATAAAAAAAAAATTAAGAAAATAATTACTGTGCGACTGGTATAATTCCGTATCCAATTTTTTTTTTTTATAAAAATAGATAAATTACGAATTTATTAAAACTAAAAAGAGAAACGATACAAAACATATAAAGAAGATAGAAGAAAAATCTGAAAGCTCTCACCAAAGATGAAACTCTAAACTCCGCGTGATTTTCATGAAAAAGATTCAAATGGTGGCATGTATCTCTCGGACGCTCTGTTAAATCGCAATTGCCGGCTATAGTGCCGCCATCTATGCTTGCTGGACTTTGTTGTTCTTGAGAGTGTAAAGTGCACTAGTGATGTTATGTGCTTATATATTCACTTTATTTTTTTGTAGATGATGGATGGGACTAGTCGAGGACGTTTGCGCGGCTTCATCAAATTCGTTTGTCGTCTACCTGTTTTTTTCCTCTCTCTCTCATTTCGCATCCAAATAAATTCCAAACATCAAATCTTTATTATGTGTACTGCTATTATCCTACTATTATGCGATGCTCTCTCTGTTATAAATAATAATCAAAGCATATATATATATGCAAATATATATATATTTTTTCTATGTTATGAGGAGGATCTATTTAAATGGTTTAGGGAAATATACGGAAGAATAAAAGCGCGATGTGGATGGAGAGTGGGTGGTGTGGGTCATGCATGCTCCCTCTGCCTTTGGCTCCTCTTCCAAATCAATCTCACACTGTCATGTTATGCATGGTCCATGTCTCTCTATCCATCTTAATCAATAATAATAATAATAATCATCATCAATGATCTATCCTATCCATTCAATTCAGATTTGAGAACACAGGGGCTTAAAGGGGGACAACTGGACAGGACACTCATGTATTGAACTCGATCGATTACAATGAGACAAAATTAAGGATTGGGATGCGGCCAGCCCATCCATTTTGAGGTTCCCCTGTCTCCCCATTGCTAAGCCGGACTGACTCACACTTTCTTTCGCAATGCCCCACCATTCCCATCTGCTACTCTTAACTGGCTAAAGCCAAAACCAAAACCAATTTGCGTGCGAGTAATGCACCAGACAGAATCCACTCAAATTATCAAGTTGGATCCTTCAAAATGGTTCTCTCTCTCTCTCTATCCCCCCTCACAAGCGCACACACACACACACACACACACACATATATATATATATATTCGACTCACCCACCACCTTTCACTTCCAAAATAAGCACTTTCCCAGATTATCAACATGTAAAACTCAGCCAACAGAACATAATGCACCAAAAATACTCATCGAACATGATTCTAGCTGTAACACAAGGAATGATTTGGGATGTTGGCCATTGTGTTATATACTCACACGCTGGCATGAACAAAGGTGAGGGGCCTGAGGGCGAAGGGTTCTGTTTTTTGTTCTGTTACTGGAGCTGGAGTCAGGGCCAATGAGTGCTCATGATATAGTAGATATACCACACATATGGCATAGTGTGTAGGCTCTACCAGCTCATCATCACTGTCTTTGACTGTAAGATTGGCCGGTTAAAATAAAATCAAATATGACCAGAGATGAACAAAGGGAACCAGAAATAGAAACAGAAACAGCAGAGCATTGCATATACTTTACTTTTAGCGTGGTCAACGTGCAGGGCTGGCTCGTGACCATGTTTCCAAGACTGCATTTTGGTTTGGCGGAATGACGCATCATTCATTCATTCTATATTTCAACGGGCATGCCTGGCCTGCTTGATTAAATGATACTGGGCCTGGGAAGTAAGAGACTAAGAGAGAGACATGTGCACAGCTGCTGCTAAACTAATTCATGAAGCGCACAGAGCCACTCATACTATTGATTTGTGCATTCAAGTCGGCAGCTTCAGCCTCATTTACTGTTGTCAGTGAACCAAATATCTCTGCCTCTTCTGCCTTCTCAGTTCTTTTTTTTTTTTTGAATAAAACCTTCTCAGTTCTCACCCACCATTAATTACCTTCCACCAAACAAAAAACACAGCGTTTCAATTGTCTGCTCTCAAATGCTCAGTGAAATGATGCTTTCTTTCTTTCACTGATCATGTCTAAAAAGCCACCAACATAAACAAAAAGCCACTCACCTTTTATTTTATTTTTATTTTATTTAGAGGCTTTTACTTGTTAATTAGCAGGGGAAAGAGTACAATGATCATATCGGTCAGGTGTGTTTCTGGTACAAGCATGAAAATACAATTACAGTCATTAAGTAGGTTGGCTGGCTCTACAAAATCCAACGCAACGCCCAATCATACTTGTAACTACAACACCTTTTTATCAGTGCAATTGCCATAAATAAACATCTCAAACACGCCAGAAACATCGGTAACTTTTAATAGGTTAAAAAAAGCCATTTCCATTCCTGCATTGATCCTGAAGCATCACACTGTTGCAATCATGCATTCTTCCGGTGCCAGCATGTTGGTTTTTCTTTTGCTTAAATTCCTTTTCGGCACTCGAGAGAGATGATTCCTATTTAGTGCTTGCTGCCCTCTTAAGTAAGCAACCACCCTTAAAAAAAAAAAAGTAGGTTCCACTTCCACCAAAATAATTCCATCATTCCATTTGCAAAAACCTCAATTGCCAAACTTCACAGCTCTCATCTTCTTGCCTCCCTTGTGGAGCTAGTCAGCAACTCTCTTGGTGCATGGCGGCGTGGGTGCCAACTCAGATCACTCCCAGCATTAAACAAAATCCAGAACCCCTTATATGATGTCATTAGCCTCTGTTAAATGGCCAAAAGTAACGTTAATATAATCAACAAGCACAGCATATCAAAGTTCTTCCAACCAATATATATCCTGTGGTTTATCCACCTCCATAAAAAATAACAAAAAAATCAAAGTGCTTCCAACCAATATATATCGTGCTTTATCCACTTTGTATCAAAAACAAAATCAAAGTGTTTCCAATCACAAACATCACAACACCACCCTTTCTGTTGGACAGAGAAGCTCAAATCTCTTCAAAGGTCAATCCCGTATTTGTTACCATTACAACTTTAATAATTATCATTCATTCATTCAATTCAATTCACATGAGACACTCGTGTCAGCCACCACTAATATCCAAGTCTAAATAAGGATCATTCAATTGGAATCTAGTTGATTACAAAAGGATAACCCACTACCTACAAAGCTCTCCCCATATTTATTAGTTATATAGAAATTGTTAATAATATAAAGATGTTTTTCCTTTTGTATTCAGTAAAAAAGGGAACAGATGCACAATAAAATGAAAACCTGGGTGCATTTGCAGAAAGTTTAATGTTCTGTGAATTTATTATCAATGATTAGTAGAGGCAAGATCGTTTAAGCACCAAAAATGATACTGTTATTGAACAGAAAGAATCAGACTAGACTATGATCTGATACCACTTGCTGTTCCTTTACAGGGGAGGGATTCCTGCTTGTTGACAGATGGCTGATCCCTGTTGAACTTGCACTTATTAAAAGTAATCTCAACCAACAAGCTTAGACTTAAACAACTAAACTAGAAAACACTGTTTTGAAACAAGTCTCTTTAAAAAAAAAAAATCATTCTATGTCGTGTATGTCATCATAGCTTTCTTATTCATTTCATTCTCTTTTAGTTTGTGGGTTAGTTTTATTGGCTTCTTCATGCTTGAGAGTCCTACCTATCACAACTGCTATTACTTCCCACTCTAAAGGGTACTATTAGTGCAATAAAAGACAAAAAAGACCAATGAAACTGCCCAACTTTATTGGCATATTTGGAATAAATTTGGTTGCATCACTGCTCGCTGTTCCTCGATCAATCCTGTCCCCCTTTTTATTGCAAGATCAAATGCATCTTGATCTGAATGTCTTACCATCTTCTCTCAAGTCTCAACCTTATCTGTCAGAAGTGGGAACAAGAAGTGCCAAGGCCTTATGATTTATCCACCCATTTTCTTCAAAGTTTTAATTAAGCGTCAAATGAATTATGAGAGACAGCTTTCTTCAGGTGTCCTCTTTTGTCATTGAGTGAATTGCTCAGGTCAGTGCTCCTTTGTTTAAATTCAATAAGCTCAATGTTCCTTTCTGTACTCATGATTTTCTCCAATGTATGTGTTCTAATCATTTTTATCAAAAAGAAAAAAAAAATCTCTAAACTTGATTTAAAAGAGCTTTTCTGTGCTGTGCCTATAGCCTCTAGTAGATCTATAAACATTGATTGAAGCTTAGTCGTATAATGACCTTCCCTTACATGTTCATCCAAATTGGCAATAGCTTCAGTGGAGCCATTGCAGGAGTTCCATTTCTCTTCAGCATACAAATACAATATGCTTACATGCAATCCTCTGGTTCAATGAATCCTTTTCTTTGTAAGTTGTAACAAACACGGCCTTGTGCTGTCACTTGGCTGTCTCTGCCAACCTATTCCAGTCTTAATGATACAAAGAACAAGCACAAGAGCTAACCAATAGTTCTGCGGTTTTCATAGATTGCCACAAAACTAACGAATGCATAGGGCTTGCAGACAAAGTTGATTGGTGCACTAGTGAGCACCCAAAACCTTTGCTTTTGTCCAGAAATTGGGAATGTATTTACTGAGGAAGGTAAGGGAAATGTACAACAAAGCCATGACAAAATTACTAATCGCATTACAACACAGAAGCTCAGAAGCTCAGAAGCTCAGCAATTTCGGCTGATCCAACAGGATGCTGATCTAATCCACTGACCAATGTTCTCCAGTTGTAGCATGTGAAGATGCTCAATCTGCTTCTGCCAACAGGGTATATAGTCTTTTAATCCATGTCCTTTCAAATCTCCCTTCACAGGTGGTAAGAGTTCGAATCTTGGGTGAGGGCACATTTCTGGGAGTGTGTAGTGGTTGTGTGCGGGTGATCCCTGCGCCCATGTGTGTGAGGGCCCCGCACCCACTTACTCCGCCGAGGCTTGTGCACGCCCCTGTCTTAGCGGCTAGGCCACTCATCTTGACAAAAAAAAAATCTCCATCATCAGCATGGGAATTGCCCATACTTTGTCCCTTAAGAGTCAGTCCTTGCCAAATTTCCACAAGTGCCAAGTCTTTGCAGCAGTAACGCTAAGGATGACTGTAGCAATGGTCATCCCCATATGCAATCAGTACAGGACAACATTGAGGTTTTAGGTTCCTCCAAGGATAAGGTGTATACCAGTGACCAGCAAACAATCACTCCAAGGGTTTGAAAGAGAAATGAGAAAGAGGCTGGTATTGAAGAGTAAATCAGAAGATCAAGATTCTGCCGGCTGCTTTCATTAGTAAACCAGTACGAGCGTAGAGGCCATAAAAATTTAGGTTAGAAGCCCATAATGGAGCCTAGGATAGGAGGCACCTTCTAGTGAACACCGATGTTGAAAAGGGTTAACCATAAATGATAGTGGTCTTCAAAATTTGGTAAATTATGATTCTCACTACTGTTCACGACATATGCATAGGGTATCTTAGTAACTGCTAACTATAATTTATGACCAAATCATAATCAGCAAGCACTTCTCAAAATAAACGGATAAAAAAAGAAAATGGAATGAACAGAGGGGTTCATCTGCATCCCTGGGAATAAAATGACATGAAGCATTTAGAAACAAGTAAAGAAGACATACCAACTGTGAATTTCCTGAAGCAAGGGAAAAGTAAAGGCCAATGACAACATAATGAAGCTGATGCTCGATCTGGCAGAGTGGGAATAAGTGGAATTTGCTTTTCTTGTATGCTGGATGTTTTAAGAGGTCACACAAGAACCTAATTTACACGTAGAAAAGAAAAAAAACCAGTATCAACAGCGAAACAAGCAGAATGATTGTATGAGTTCAGAGGAAATTAATACCATCCACAGTAAAAGGGAGTATATATTGCATCATCTATTCCGCAAATTTTTGGTGAATAAAATGAGTTCCTCTGAGAGCAAAGTGAAAGCCACGCCAAGCAGGGGAGAGTGTTCATGGCTTAGAGATATTCACAGATCAAACCTGCCCTTTTAGTAAACATGCAACACAAGCTATCAGCCTTCAGCTTTTTGAGTAATTCTTATGCATAATATTTAACAAAATACCTGTAGAAAACTGATTCAGGAAATATATTTTGGCAAGTTTCTCTTCCCCAGTAACTAGATTGGATTACACATTGATACTTGATACCAAAGATTTGTAAACAGGAGACTCACTTTGCAGTTGCTGCACCATGTTGAAAACACCATTAGGATTTACCAAACAAACACGTGGACCGTGGTAAGTTAATGCGCCTCACATGCAAAGCCCTCATGTGAATAGTCTTTCCATTTCCCCGAAAAAAACACAATGAACATTTTAAAGTATGCACAGAAAATAATACAATGGATTCAAAAGCATCACATTGTGATACTCAAGCATTCATATCCAGGAGATTCCTTATCTAATATTTTTAGGGCAAAGTTTCACAGCTAAACTTAGTCAATAACACACCACAAACCTATGGAAATTGTAAGTGTAAGATTGAGGAACCTGCTACCAACAAAAATGGCAATAAAAGCTAAGCAGTATAAGCCAGTGAACCAGGCATCATTTGTAATAGCCTACTACAGGTTTAGACAATTGGAATAATAATACAAAGACGCCGATGTCATGAGTTCCCAAATGATTAAAAACAATGATGATAGAATTTGCAAAAGAAGAAAGGTACAAGCCGACCTTAGAAAGTAATTTCTGTATACCTAGCAGTAGTCCTAAAGAGCATTCTCACGAGCATGCCCATTTATAAAGTAAGAACTGACGTTCAATGGTTCATGGCAGAATGATTAGTATCTGCCTACTTATCAATAAAATGTTCAAGTAGACATTTGGAACTCATAGGACAAGTAAATATGTAAGCAGTTGGATTAGAAAACAAGTATCCGATGAGTAATAAACATGAGAGCAATCAACAATATTGAAAGAAAAAAGGCACATACAAATAAGTGAAATTCATAAGATTTGTAATCAAATGGATGCAAATTGTATTATTAACCTGATAAAGAGGATAAACTAGGAGATGGCACTATATGGTTGATAATCTCTATTCAGAAATTATCACCCTTCACCATAGCATCTGATAACAGCTGAAGGACCAGGTATATGTCATTTGTTTTAAGATAGGTCTCACCTCTTATGGTAAAATAATGCGTCTCGTCTTTAACTTGTACCCAACTACAACTTGGATCCTTTTCCTGCCAGTTTCATTCATCCACCTTAAGCTATGGGCCTCTGCATATCTTCCAGCAGTTGAATACATGTCCGTGACCAAGAGACATGTGATATCAATCTCAGGTTCAAGTGCTGAGGCGGATCCGCTTCGTAAACACCTAATCTAAAATCCCCAAACATCCTGCATCAGTTCAGCAATGACCTGCAAAATATCGCAGTGGGCTCAAAAGGCATATATATATATATTAAGCACTAAGCACTGTTATAGTAACAGCTGCTCTAAGCAATCCAGCACGGGTGTGGATGTCAACAATGGAATGGTAATGTTCAGGCTCTTGAGGAACACCGAAATCCTATCGGATTCCTTGCTTGACAAATCCACCATGGCTACAACCATGAAAAACATCGAAGAAGCTAATTTTGTCAGGTCGGAAACCAGCTTTGAGCATCTGATAAAATGTTATGACTGCTTCCAAAGCATTGTATTCCATGTGAAAATAGTCCGTTTGAGGCACGATGCGGTTGAACAGAACAGATTCCTTGCACTATCCAAGCAACCTGATTTCATGAACACAGAGAGGGCTGAATTAGCCACCTGAATGTTGCTGTCACGAAGCCGCCTCTTAAGGAGTTGGGAAAATATCTGTTTGTTTGCCGGCGGTGAAAGTGAAAACACTGATGAGAGAGTGACATGTTCCTCCCAAAAGCATAGCTTTGAAAAGAAGCAGAGCTTGGTATGCCAACCCACTCTGTTTTTTTGCAGAAAGAACCTCTCAAACTGAGAAGCTATTTTGCCAACCCACTCTGTTGGAAAGCGGATAGAATGGATCATGGATGAGCAGCAGGAGGTAAGATGAGATCGGGGCAATACAATGAACAACTTCCATGCATCAGCAAGGCAAGAATTCCGAGCAAGGCCGGAGATGATGGTAATTCATCATTCAGGTGAAGGCGTGTAATGGGTAAAACTTCAGAGAGTTTCAAATTAGAATCAACACCCTAAAAACCCAGTAAAACTGATCATATAATAGGTTCATTGAGCCAATTCACAAGCATCAGGACACCCAAATAACATCACAACAATACACACCCATCAGGACACCCAACATCATCTCAACAAAGAAATTAAGACTGCAGAAATCATCAACATAACAAGGCGTCTTTACAAGTGTCTTGGCATAGCTAGAAACATCTTCAAGGGGTGTATGTATCCTGCCGTCGCAGCGTAAATAATGATCATAGAATTCAGGAAGCAGGAGTTCTTTGAGGCATTTGGTCGAAAAGTTGGCGTGCATCAGTGGTCCTGTGTTATATACGAAGCGGGGTCTCCCAAGTCCGTCAGCATCGTCTTGTCAAACAATAATTGTCTGCCAAGAAGCCAATTCTTTTGGTCAATGACGTCAGATTGCCTTGAACATCAACAACAACACAACGACCACCACCACCGAGTAACTTGATCAAAATCGAAGACCTTTCCTCTTGATTACGTTACTGTAGCAGTAGTTATGCATGTGTTGCTTCAATTGCAAAGCAATGTTATCACTTATCAGCGATATCATCAGCATGGCTTTTTTTTTTTACTTTTATCGCCGGGGTAGGCTTAAATAATTCCTGGTTCGGCCACCGGCTAAAAACCGCGTCGTTGCTTTTCTAATATAACCTACTAAAACTTGATCTGTATTTTTTATTTTTATTCATTTTTATTTTTCTTTAAAAAAAAAGTTATAACTGCTATTCTAGTTTTACCTCTTGCTAGTTATCAAACTTACTCAGTACAACCAAGGTAAATCAGATTTTCCAACTAAATTCAATCCTATGTTATATTGATGTTAGCCCCATATTTCATAGTTATGATTATATGTTTAAAACTTATATTACATATATTTATGGATAAATATTTAAATAAGTGATTTATCTAAGATTTTTAAAAAATATATAATATAATATAAATTTTTAAATAAAATATTAAAGAATTAACTCCGCGTTTTAACTAGGATAAATAGTTTTCCACTTTTCAAAAAAAAAAAAAAAAAAATATATATATATATATATATATATATAGTTTGCCCGCCCACCTTATATGAATATAAAAATAAATGTCATAAATCTCGGGGCAATGGCATGAATAATATTGGAAAATTGTCAGGAGACTCAGGACTAGATGGTCCAAGTCGGATATGTGGACTAGGGTGTTGTGATTGACATAAAATAATAAATAAATAAATAAAATAACGAAAGTAGTATAAAAAGGGCAGATGGCGGAGGGGAAAATTGGTAGTGCCACGCAAGCATCGAATCGTCACCAGAGTGGAGTTGAGGGCGAAGATACAAGGACGGTGGTGGCGTGGTGTGGTGTGGTGCCTGGTGGGTCAATCTATCTATCTACCTATCTATTATCAATATCTATTATCTATATTATTTGTTTGGGAGAGGGGTGCGGAATCGTAATAAGATGTTCCATGCTTCCTAGGCGTCGCCGTCTCTCTGCGTTTTTGTTCCTCTCCCGGGACTTACAACAAACATACTTGCTCTTTCCCCGATATTAGGGTTTCCTTTTCCCTTTCCCTTTCCCTTTCCCTTTCGCTTCCCTTCCCTTCCCTTCCCTTCCCTTCCCCCATGTACGCCGCTGTCCACGACCCCTTACCCATCCCCGCCTCCCCCGATACTGACGCCGGGGAAGACAACTCGATCGCCCGTGCTTGCGCCCTCCCGCTGCCAATGCAGATGCAAGGACACCAAGGCGGCTCCAGTCAACTAACCCTCTCCTTCCAGGGAGAGGCCTACGTCTTCGATTCTGTCTCGCCGGAGAGGGTTAGAAAGATCTTATTATTTTCATCTATGTTGTTTTTTTATATCTTTTCTTTTCTTTTCTTTTCTTTTTGCGTGTCTGATTTGCTTGTGTTTGACATTACTTAAAGCTTCGATCATCTGTCAAGTTTTCCAGCAAGATGATTTTTTTTTACTTAGTTATTAGATTGAGGCCATTGATTCTTTTGAGTGACGATGTGGACCATGATGGGATTTTGTGTGGACTTGCATTGACTTTGCTTGTAGTGCAATTGGGCCCAGGCGCCATAGGCAATAGCCACGCACTAAGCACTCCAGTTGCCTCGGGAAGAGATAACACCGACCTCTACTTGTTCATGACTTTCACTTGTCGTTTTGATTAAGCATACGTTTTTTCCTGAAGAATTTATTGGTTATTTATGCGTTGTCATTATTAGTCTGCAAGTTAAGAATTCCTGTTCTAGGAATATTTTGGGGCCATTGCGCTCTAGACATACCTCATTTCATCCGTTTCTATGGTATTTTTACCATATAATCAAATCAGGATTCAGATTTTGAAAAAAAGATATAGGCATCCTCCAGTGTGGAGTAAGGATATATCATACGCATGCAGTTAGACAGTTTATCTGGTCAAAGAGCTTCATCTGATACGGAGGCGTTGCTCCCAAGTTCTCATCTTTCATTCAGAATATGTTCAAGTGATTCTAATGAGAGCACCATTTGTTTTCTATTGTTCTTAGGGGCTTTTTTGGCTTAGAAAGGATGACACAATTTATTTTTATTTGTTTGGATGTCCAACTGTAGGCACTGTTCTATAGCTTTCTTTTAGGTCTATTTGGATATTTAATTCCTCCATTTTCCGTGTGAAGAGCCAAGTCGAATAGGCTGCAGAGAGTTATACTTAGGAAAATATTACATTTTAAGCTCTAGATACTCTTTTTAAACTCTAATTCTTGTCTTTGCCATGTCTACATCAGGATGCCTTTGGAATAAAGGGTTAATGGGATTGGTATATTGCTCCTTTTTACTGTCAAGAGTTAATGAAGAAGTATTCATCTGTGATGACAGTCATGAAAATGATTGGTGATGTGACTTTCAATCATTCATTTAGATAGCCTGAAACTTAAAGATCCCTGCTTGATTATTTTGCATGTCCATTCACTTTCATTTTGAATCGTTTGGTTAAGAATTTGATTTCTATAAATTCATGGAACAGTGCTTGCTGCCACTGATATGCTTTCTTCCCATTTTTTAAGCTATCTTCTTTAGCTGTTGGTCAAAATTATCTGTCCAAATGCTTTTTTTTTTTCTTCTCCTTGTTCTTGATTTTTTTCATTGTGTAGACTAGTGAAAGTTTTATCCTCTTGCGGTGCAGGTGCAGGCAGTGCTATTACTGTTAGGTGGGCATGAAGTACCATCTGATGCTGCTGACCTGAGAGCACCCCTGCTTCCAAATTCTAGGGTATTTTCATAAAACGAACTTCTTATTTATTGTTGGATGTTCCTGCAATTTGCTTATCGGTTTCTCCATTAGGCTTCAAGTGATGTTTCACGATCCTCAAGTAACGCACGTAGGCAGAAAGCTATGATTAGGTACCGGGAGAAGCGAAAGAATATGAGTTTTGAAAAGAAAATAATATACGAAGTTAGAAAGGATGTTGCTTCCAGGTAATATACATGAAATCTTGCTGTGTATTTTTTTATTTTTTAATAATTCAATGTTGTTAATATTATTATATTACTGGTAATTTGTAGTAGCTGTAATTTGTTTGTATATGTGCCTATGGTTTTCATGCCATTGCAAATATGGTTTCTGACATGAGTTTTTAGAATGTGCCTTATGATTGATGAACATCCCCTTTTCCTTTTCTAACTCTAAGTGAACATTTTAGTAAAACTTTTGATTATTGTGTTTTGTTGTTTTGTCCTGCATTTACTGAAGCCAAATCAAGTTTCATTTCTTTTGTGATCATCATTTAAAATATTAAGGTGTCTTGTTGCAAAACTCATTATAGGAGAGCTTTCTCATGTGATCTTCAGCTGTCATTGTTGTGAATCCAATTTGAAGGGGCTTTCAGCAAAAGAGTTTTTATCCCTTTCTTTCTTTCTTTCTTTTTTGGCCGGCTTAGTAGATATGAGTAAGAAGGGAAGTGGGTCTCTGTTCCTCCTATAGGTTCACACTCCACTTATGTCCATGCAGATCTTTATTGTTGCGGTTTGTGTCTGAATTCCAATTTTTAGTGGATTCTAAGATCTTGATGCCTTATTTCATGACGAACTTTGTGGTGAAAGGTACCTTAAGCTAGTGGAGCTATCACAATTATGTTTTCCTTGGTTTACTTTCAGGAAGCACATGCTAAATTGCATTTCTTGTATGTTTTTGTTGAACTCATTATGGAGGAAGGTTAATCCATTATAGTTTCTTGTCCGTTGTTAACAATATGAAAGGTGATTACTGTAATGTCTGGGTATACATGTGTTCATGAGGCTTGAATGTGTACAACAGTTTGTAAGGCCAGTACTGACACTGTTGGAATTTTTCTGTCAATTGAACCATTGATTTTCAAGCTGCTTACACTTGTGTGGGCATATTGAATTCAATTTAACAGCCTAGCCAATTTTGGTTAGCAGGATGCTCATTGAATTTGAATCGATCTTCATTGTAAATCTGACATCTACTTGAGTCTCGTTTAATTGACATGCAGATATTTCTTTTTGTTAAGCTTATTTTTGGTGTTAATTCTCAGGGTGATGTATATTGCATCTTTGATTTTACTTTTATCTGAATATATGAATCAACTAAATGAATATGCAATGAAATATGGGTCCTTATTTGTCACACTTTCATTGTCATGGTAACTTATATGAGGTGTACTACTTTCACTTTTGTGGTTTCAGAATGAAACGTCATAAGGGCCAGTTTGCATCGTCTAAATCTAAGTTAGATGAAGTAGCATCATGCTTGTCTGGGTGGGATCCTTCACAGTACAATGGCCAAGAAGCACATCAAACCCAGTAAGTTCCTGGTCATATTGTGTTATAGTGTTGTTTGTTTGTACAATTTTATAATGCTACATGAGTCTTGAGATTGCAAAATTAGCAGTGAAGCCACACTTAACATAAACATCTTAACGACCCTAACCTGCACAGTAACTGCGGGTTTTTTTAAGTTCTTTACACTTAGCATCCACATCATAACCATCCACACGTGCACAGTAACTACAGGTTTTTTTAGTAAGTTCTTTAATTTTGTAAGCTGTTGTCAGTTGTCAGCACTGTGGAATCAGTAAAGATTCTACCCCGATGATGCGGCGTGGACCCGGTGGACCAAAATCTTTATGCAATGCTTGTGGGTTGACATGGGCAAACAAGGTCTGTGTCTCACATTTCATTCTCTATTTTCTGTTTTATGGCAAACAAGGGGGTATATTTGAAGGTGATTTGTTGCTCTTTTGATCAATCTGTTTGATGTCATGTGACTTCATGGCATCTTGTATCAATTAAAAAATCCTATTAATCTTATCAATCTGAGTCTGGTTTATGCCTTAGATAATTGGATAAGGGATTGCTACTTTTGTATTCATAAAACCAACATCTGAAATATCGGAAGCTGATGAGACCTGCTATCAATGGAAGACTGGAAGTATTGTCTGGCTGGTTTTATGCAAGTTAGATGCTGAATGCACTTGCTAATGACTTTGCAGAGTATGACATCATGCTGTCTAGGCATTGTATCAGTAGATTGGCATCCACTGGCTTCCACATTTAGGCAGAAGCTGCAGGTGGTAGAGGCTACTAGCATTAGTTGTGTGCGCCTGTAAAAACACATGGTGCTTCTGTACCATTAACAAAAGTGAAGAACAATTTCTACCACATTTTGTGGTATGCGGGCATCTTTTGTTATACAGATAGAGTATATTATACATTGTTTCACATGGCTTAAGAGCCTGTCTTGCAGTAAGACGGCTTTTAGTCCATTGGCTGCCTGATTATGTTTATCAAGCTATGGGAAGGAACCAGTCTTCAAGTATGACACATTTACTTTACCATTTGCAGGGAACTCTTAGAAATCTCCGTCAGTCTTCGTTCTGTGGGCCAGTGAGTCAATCAGTTAGTACAAATGAGCAGGTAAGACTTTCCGCCAATTTTTTCTTTGAAGTAGTTTCTCTCATCATACCATGATCATTCAGAATTGTGTGGATTATTGGGTGAAAATGGAAGAATGGCCAGTCGGCTTTTGTGCAAGAAAAGCATTTCCATTGTTATGTGCCTTACTCTTCCTCTCGGAAAAGCTTGGAAAATGTCTCATTTGCTCTTATTTATATTTTCAGAGTGATGCCAGTGATTCTGATGTGGCGAGCAAGTGCCAGAACCGGTTGGTTCCGGCTGCCCCAAATGGTCAGATATCAGAGGTTATTGGTGGGATTGGGCTAGGCTGTCCGGGGCCGTTGGATGAAGATAATGCCGGCCAGTTGCAATGGATTACTGGTTTAGGAAAAGGGGCTTTTTGTTCATAAGTTAACCCGCCAAAAGTAGTTAGCGTAGCTACCTTTATAAATTATGGTTTTCCTCTCCAAATTTTACATGGTGTTTTACAGCATGTAAATTCTGCCCACCCCTTATAGATGCACAGAAAATTTAACTCGGATATTTGGTGTTTCTGTCAATGCTTTTGCGTGAATTGTTTCTTCATTGAATTTGTTCTAATTAACTTAAAACAACAGCTAAGCATATTACCATGAAGATAGAGAAAACTTGGAACTGCTATTGGGAGAGTACGTCTTGTATTTAGATTTATTTTGGTGTTGCTATACCCATTTATATGTATACATATAAGGGAGAAGAAAGACAGAAAGACAAAAGATGCTTCAAGTGATATTTGGTACAGGGACAAACACAAATTTTTTTTTTTATTTGAACCAACTAAAGTATCACTTCATTAATAGTAATAAAACTTAATATAAAAGAAATATTTTATTATTTAATAATAGTAATAAATGTTTATCAATATTATTATTATTATTTTATAAAATTAATTATTAAATTTTTATAAGTTTGTTGAATAGTGTTCATATCCTGTAAGGGTTTTTTTTTTTTTTTTTTTTTTTTTTTTTGACAAAAAGAGCTGGAACAACTATTAAAATAAACTGCTGACAGAATTATTATTATCATCATTATTATTATAAACAAACTGCAGTGTTATTCATGGAACAAAATATGGGAGGAGCACAGGATCATACATCCTGCTGCTGCTACTAGTGATGACATATAAGTAAGTACTTGGGAATTGAATCAAAGTGGCTGCAGAAATAATTCGAAACGGGGTTCATAGGAGTCCACAATTTCAGCATCGGACACCCGCCTGCTGGATTGTATCATCATCAGTCCCTCCAAGTATTCCTGACAAACAATCATGTCTTCCTCGTTCTGTGTATCATCATCCTCAGTTCTTGATGGCAATGAAAGCAGAGAGGCAGTACTACAACAAGCATTGCATCCCACTGACACAGCGCTGCTGTTCCCTTTTATCGTTTCCACCCTACATCCCTCACTGCTCTCAATCTCAGCCACCTTCTTCATGATCTCTGTGGATGAAGTCTGTTTATAACATACGCAGCAAACAAACATTACACATACACATTCACATGAAATTAAGAGAAGCATAAAAGTTAACCAGAAGAAACAATTAAATTAAAGCTGCAGTATCCACTTCTTAATTTGATGATCAACACAAATTAATCCAAGACCCAGATGATAAACATACCATGAATATTATGTCATCTGGCAAGTTTTTCTTCTTGGTCTTATCGGGTGCAATTACTGAGAGAATTTGAACAACTTCACTCATTGTTGGTCGAGATTCTGGATCCCACTGCAGGCACTCTCTTGCTAAATGAGCCATTATCTGCATCTCCTCTTCAGGGAACTTCCCTTTCAGCAGAGGGTCAGGCAATTCTGTGACAACCAGCCTACTGTTTCGCAACCGAGCTGCTGCCTAGAGTCTCATCAACATACATGATAATCATAAGAAAAAAAAAACACGCAGAAAGACAAATCATGCACTAGTATATACTGAGGGTGAAGAATCATCATCTGTATACTGTATACTGTATAGACGAAATTCAAAGTGAAACTTACCCACATCACAAGGCTTTCATCATCACCGTTGCCTATTTTCTGGATGGGTTGACGGCCTGTAATCAATTCAAGGACAACAACACCAAAACTGAAAACATCGGATTTTAGTGAAGCCTTTCCCACAATAGCATACTCTGGAGCAAAGTATCCGAACGTCCCCAACATTCTTGAGGGGGAGTTGGTGCAACTAGCTACCGCATCATCAGGCATTAGGCGTTTTGCCATACCGAGATCGGTTATCTGCAGTTGCACGCAATTATTTCCATAAACAGAAGTAATGCAATGTTTACCATTTACCATTTACCATTCTCACTTCATTTCGATAAATATTAAATAGTAGCAGCAGCACATCCACAAAGTCAAGTAGCCCACCAAATCAAATAGCTAGCTTAACAAAAGACACTAGTTAGTAGTTACCTTAGCTCTGAACTTGTCATCTAAAAGAATATTGGTAGACTTGATGTCCCGATGCAATATTCTTGGAGCAGCAGCTTCATGTAGATACTCCAAGCCCTTCGCTGCACCTATAGCAATAGTGACACGAGTTCCCCAGTCCATAGGTTTGGTTGCTTGTGCATCCAGACAGTCTCGGAGGCTACCATTACACATATATTCAAACACTAGTAGCCTCTCGGATTGCTTACCCAGGGACTCTAAGCAGTAACCCAGCAGAGGTACCACATGACAATGATTTAGTCTTGATAGCAGTTCAATCTGGACAGAACAAGAGAATACACATAATTCATGGCATGGATTTTGCAATTAATTCTTAGATGACTGATGAAATTTATAAGTTGTTTATAACAAGATGTATCCAAGTATATAGTTATAGAGCTTTGAGATGTGTGCTCGATCAGTCCCCCCCGCTAGTACTAGTAGGAAAATGCAAACGAACTTGTTACCTCAGTCAAAAACTCATAATCATCACCAATTGCTTTCAGTTTCTTAATGGCCACAGCTCCTACACCGTTAAGCTCACCACGGTATACATTGCTGCTCCCTCCAAGCCCTACTAGATTGGTGTTTGAGAATCTATTGGTTGCTTGCTCTAATTCAACAAACGCAAATCGGGTGATTGCCCCTGGTAAACCTCCTTTTTCCCTTCCAAATATGAAGGAAAGCTTGCGCACAATTCCTGCAGGAGAGCCAAATTAGCCAATACATTAATTTTTGAGAATGTAGAAAATAATCTTTCGATGCAGATATTTCAAAATTTCCAATGCAATCAATGAATCTAAAAAAAACTCTTGCAAATCTAATATCATAGCAACAACTTGTTCTCCCCTCCCAGTTGTACTTCTGGGTTGTAATTCTGTTTTTTCTTAATGCAAGAGTGGTTTATCCACATTATGCAAACCAAAAAAAATCATGGCATGAAGAAAGGGTATGACAGAATGAGAGGTTTTAAACTACCGCACAAGCATGAAAGTCAAAATAATGTAATAAATGTAAAACACCAAGATGACCGTTCCATCACAGTAGTTCTTCATTCACGCATGCTAGCAACAACCAGCAAAAAATACTTTAGGTATTGCACCACAGGAAACAAAATAAAAAAAATTCTTGCCCTCACTTCTACATCAGTGATATCTCATTACATACATTCATATAATTCAAGTATTGTCCTATTTCAGCACTCATATTCCTTGACACTGTTGTGTATCATGCACAAGCAATTAATACTGAAACGTGGAAGAGATTTGCATTTTACCTACCAATGATTGGTCTGGGGTAGAAGCTGGTGTTGACATAAAACCCTTGCGTGGAAGCTGATTGGTTGCTTGTTGAGTTGGCTACGGTATTCCAGTTTGTGCCTTTCACAGAGGATGGCAGTGCTGGTCGTGCAGAGCACTTATCCTTGTGATAGAAATAACATGCCACAGAAGTGAAAAGAACAGTGATTGTGAACACAACACATAGCAATAGAACAGCAACAAGACCTTTCTCAGAGATGAACTTCTTTCCCTCTGGCGGTATTTCTGCAAAATCTGTCATAAGCATGTCAAAGATATTTGCTCACAGAGCTTTCTGCTCAGATTTTGTGTATTTAGGATGGCATGCAATCATATTAGATCAATTTTTCATACAGTATAGCATAAGTGATCAATGCTCAAAATAGGTGAAAAAGAAAAACATGGATCCATCAGAGAGGAATTGAAAGAAATACCAGGTGTGCATTTGCAACTGGTAAAACAATTGCCATCCTGGATCACGCTAGGGACTCGAGAAGAGTCCTCTGATACACACGAGCAATTCCAACTCTCCCTCTCTTGTCCTCTAATATCTGACAAGAGGTACATTTACATGCAATTCAGCGGAAGGTGCACTGACCAAAAAGATGAATTATAGAGCCAAAACAAAGATAACAACAAATCACTATATTACATGAGTGCGTGTGTGTGTGTGCACACGAACGCGCGCGCCTATATATAGTGTTTATGTACATGATTCCCAAAGCTTCAGTGCAATTACCACTGAAACAGAACCCTACCAAGTGTACAGACGCAAGGCGCGGAACAATTGGAAGACTTTTTTAGTGCTTCTACAGAACCGGGGTGGCATATACAGGTCCATCTGAATTTTTGCAATTCATCTGAAGGAATTTCAGTTTAAAAAAAAAAAATCAGAGTTAGTGGTATTTTATTAAATCATTCCATTTGCAATTTAATGTCACCCAAAAGAACAAAAATAGTGTATGAACACCATAGTAGTATCAATATTGCAATAAACCTAATTTAAATACTAACCGCTTGATGCACATCGAAACAAGATCAAGACACTGAAGCAGAGCAAAGTTAATTTCAGAGGCGGTATCATTAGCGTCCTTTCCAATTCCAAGTACAATGAAACTTTTAGATTTCTGTAGTCAGTTTTACAAAAATTCAATAGTACTGCTCAAAACAGATTGAATATATATAAATAAATATGTATGCAACGTCTATCAAATATGTTTATTCCCTGACACTTTGAGAAACTTTGAAGGCAGACCAAGAGCACAAGCCCTTGATACCATCAAAAGTGAGGAAGAAAATAGAGGCATAGTCTTCAAAATATATAGATTACAAAAGGATATATCAATTCAAAAAGCATAACCTAATAAAGAAGCAGTAAACAGAGTAGCATATTAGATATACAAAAGATACTAGTCTTAAGATTAATAGATCACCAAAGCGCTACTCTATACTTGGTAAATACAAGCAGGAAAAAGAAATTACAATAAAGAAGAATGAGTATACAAAAGTTCATAGGTTGTATGATTTGACTAAACATGTAAATTATGATTCTAAGGAAATCTATATTTAATAAAACTATAAGCCAAGAAAAGAAAATATTGCAAACAAATATGAATGCAATACGGTTCTCCTTGCGCATAACAACAAAATCTTGGGAATGGTTGTACCACTGGTACTGACTGGGTGCATTAATGGGTTATATGCCTGGTTTTGAGCAAGTTTCATGTTTGGATGAACTCTGGAACTCTAACTTGAAGATAGAATGCATGCGGGCTAAATGAATATAGAAGCGACCCTTGATTACCAATGGAGAAAAGACACACACAAATGCATTCACTTGCTCCAACAGAGGTCCCGGATGGCAAGAACTGGAGGTAAACTAGAATTGGTAAATCTTGTAGAGCAGAGGCAGCATAAATTGCAGGAGTCCCTTTGAGGATACCACCATTCCATCTCAAGAAGCCCTTCCATATATAAGAAGCAAGACACTAGCGCAAAAAACTCACACTTGCCGTAAGGACGTTGGCATTGAGACATGAAGCCGACCTGGAACCAATAGAACTACAGATATAGATAAAATATATAAATAAGAGTTTGAGAAGGACTGATTAAGAAACGAAGCACTAATGAAGATACACAGAGAGAGAGAGACACACACACACACAAACACAGAGAGCGAGAGAGAGAGAGAGAGATGGAATATTGGACTGATAGCTAGCGGAAGAGAGCAAGAAGAAAGGAAGTGAAGAGAAGAGAATGCCCCACTACTCACCTCTGAGAAAACGACAGCCTCGCAAACCTGACAGCGACCACTCAACCATCGGAAAACGGCATCAAAACAACACCTTTATTATCATCGTCATCATCAATATCCCATATGCGATTTCTAGTATTGAAAAAATGGAAGTTTGTTTCGCTTGCTCAAAAGTTAATCGAATAAAAAATGATAAGAAAGGAGGAGAGGCATATAGGCAAGGCCATCGCCTTTACGTTTGAACAAAGGCAGTGACCATGAATAAACAAACAAGGTGTCGTCTTGTCTTATGCTCCATTTAAATACAATATAAGAAAACGTACCAAATCGAAAGGGAGAGCCACCCGAGCAGAGCTCACTTGTTGCTGCTTTGCCGGAAAAGGAGGTTCTACTGGCTAGTTAGCAGTTAGCAGTTAGCACACACTGTTGCAAAAAAGCTTTCGGTTTTAATTAAACTCGCGGGATAGTGTACAGTCAATTGAGCGTGCCCCAGTGCACGCACGGACAGGGGTGTTCATATACACACACACACAGTCCACAGAATAAGCATGCAGGACATCATTGATATTTATTATTTCAATGCCGGGGAATGGTAGAGCAACATATCCGTGATAAGATGTACGGAAATTTTAAGACTTGTTATCGAGAAATGAATGAAATCAATTACGAGCAACCTACCCCTTGTTTTCAAGTGCAATTGGTCACCTTATCCCTTATTCAAATATAGGGAATCGTTTTAGAAGTGTTATGATGGCATCGATCTTTGATTAATTCAATGAAGCGCCAAGCCATCCAATTATTCTGATAGTTAGCAATAATTATCACAAAACCAAGACCAGAAGGCACAATTTTTTTTTTTTTTAATAAAGGAGCTGAAAGCTATTTTATTGAATGCAAGAACAGAAAAAAAAAAAAAAAAAAAAAAAAAAAAAACTACAAATTAAGACTTTTACATAGAAGCAAAACAAAACTAAAAGCTAGAACTCAAAGCCATAATATTTATTACATTTCATGATCCAAAATGGTAGCTTACGGCCCTCATGGAATAGGGCTAAGCTATGAAGATTTACACCATGAAGAGCTAGTTTGAAAGCAGGAGAAGTCCAATTCTTTGAAATAAAGTAGATTCGAGGATTGGCCGCTAAGAACAGAAGATGATTTACAATTGAAATCCCAGAATCCAAACTGTCGCAGTGGAATGCAATAGAGCAATAGATCTGTAGGCTTCTGCATTAGTAACGAAGAGGTGGCTGACATGGAAGCCCTCATTAACAACACTTTCAAGAGCAAATTTTAGGGCAAGCATTGCCTCCACCACCAAAAACGATGCAACAAGGAGAAAACAGCAATGGAGTCACTTGTAGACTGGTAATTTGTGGGAGAGAGAGAGAAAGAACTTCCAACAGAACACCAGTAATTTGTCAACAGAACTGCAACCATCACACTGTCATCCTTAGGACCAATCCAAAAACCCTGTTTCAAATAAAAATCCTTTTTAAAAGAATAAAAATAAATATTTTATAGGGACTTAAGTGTAATTCTAAAATTTAAATTTGGGCAATTTCCAAAGGCTATAGTAAAGGAAACATGCTAATTTTCTAAATAATCTTTTTTCAAATATAACCCTATAAAGATAAAAATTACAAAAAAAACATTATCTTTTGGAGAATAAATACAAAAAAACTTTTAAATTCTGAAAATAAAACTAAAAATTTCAGAGGGACTTAAGTGTAATTTTATGATTATAATGTGACAGTTTTCAAAGGTCAAAGAAATATTAAAAAAACCTTAAGCTATTTGAATGGAATTTTTTTAATATATAACTATTAATATGAAAATGTGAAAGTTATAAAATTCTTTTTCTTTACAAATAATAAAAATAAAAATTTTATAGGGACTTAAATGTAATTCTTGAATTACAATTTGGGCAATTTCCTAAGGCTATAGTAAAGGAAAATGGGCAATTTTCTAAATAATTTTTTTTCAAACATAACCCTATAAATATAAAAATTACAAAAAACAACATTTTCTTTCAAAAAATAAATACAAAAACTTTCACATTCTGAAAATAAAACTAAAAATTTCAAAGAGATATTTACTTTTATAATTATGATTTGATAGTTTTCAATGGTCATAGAAAAAAAAAGTTTTAACTACTTAACGGACATTTTTTGTTATGTATAACCATTAAAATGTGAAAGCTATAAAAATATTTTTGTTACTAAGAATAAAAATAAAAATTTTATAGGGATTTAAGTGTAATTCTTGAATTTAGATTGGGGTGATTTGCAAAGGTTATAATAAACAAAAATGTAAACTCTGTAAATAAATATTTTTCAAACATAACCCTATAAAGACAAAAATTACAAAAAAAGCATTATCTTTAGAAGAATCAATATAAAAATTTTATAAAGGATCAAGTGTAATTTTTCATTAAGATTTCGCAATTGTCAAAAACTATAGCAGGAGAAAAATCGAACCTTTCAATGAACATATTCATATATAACCCTATAAAAAGTATAAATTATAAAATTTTCGTACTTCAAGAACAAAAAATAAAATTTTATTTGAATTAATAATTTTATAATTCAATTTCGGTAATTTTCAAAAGCTATAGTAAAGGGAAAAGCGAGAACTTTTACGAGTCTAAATTTTTTATGCCTAACATTGTAAATTGTATAAATTACAAGAGCTTTATCTTTTAAAGTATAAAAATAAAAATTTTATAGGAAGTTAGGGGTAATTTTTTAGCTTAGATTTTTGTAATTTTCAAAGGTTAAAGTAAGGTAAAAACTCTACAATTATTTGAGTTAATATTATATATATAACCACATAAATGGTACAAATTATAGAAATCATTTTTAGAGAATAAAAACAAAATTTTTATGCAAGTTAAGTGTAATTATTTTAATTTAGATTTGGGCAACTCCCGAAGGCTATATTAGGGGAAAAAACACCCACATTTTAAATGAACATTTTTCAAAAATAGCCATAAGAAACATATATTGTAAAAATCTTTATTTTAAGATAAAAAAAATAAGAGCTTATAGGGTTTAAATGTAATTTTGCAATGGGAATATGACAAGTTTCAAAGGCTAAGCTCCAACTTTATGAGCGAACCTTTTTTATTTAATATATAAAATAAATAAATTACGATAAACACTCCCTTTAAGAAAAATGAATGTACAAAATTTGTATGGGCTTAAATATAATTTTATAATTGAGATTTGGCAAATGTGAAAGGCTATAGTAAAGAAAAAAAAATCTCTAACTTTTTTAGTGGACATTTTTTTGTATATATAATCGTAAAAATCTATAAAATTTTAAAATTCTTTTCTTTTAGAAACTAATAATAAAAATTCTATAGGGAGTTAAGTGTAATTCTTGAATTTAGATTTGAGCAATTTTCAAAGGCTACAATAAGAAAAAACAATTCCAACATCTTAAATGGATATTTTTCAAATATAACCCATAAAAAGTAAAAATTATGACAATCTTCTTTTATTTTATTTTATTTTTTTTTTATATGAGATTAAGATTTGAGTAATTTACAAATATTATAGTAAGGAGAAAAGAACTAACTTTCTAACTGGACTTTTTCACATATAACCCTGGAAAGATAAAGATGCAAAAAGTATTATCTTTTGCAGAATAAAAAAAAAATATTATTGGGGATTCAGTGTAACTTGGCAATTGAGATTTCGTAATTTTTGAAGACTATGGGAAAAATCCAACTTCTGAATGAAGGTTTTCATATATAACCCATAAATGTATAAATTACAAAATTTCATACTTAAGAAACTTAAAATAAAAATTTTATAGGTAATTAAGTGTGAGATTTAGCAATCTTTAAAGGCTATAGCAATGGAAAAGGCTCGAATTTTTTGTGCGAATATTTTTATCACAACCCTGTAAGATGAATAAATCACTGAAAACTTTATCAAGAAAAAAAAAATAAAAATTTTAGGGGTACTTAAATGTAATTTTGTAATTGAGATTTTGTAATTTTCAAAAGTCGAAGTAAAATGAACATTTTTTTATATATAACTCTAAAAATGTGCAAGTCTTGCAATTGAGATTTTGTTTTCAAAAGCTGAAAAATTCAATAGTAAAAAACACTCCCTCCAATTAGAAATACAAGTGGTTTCATGAAACAAAAACTTTATTTCAAAATAGTTGTCGTTTTACAATATCAATGTATATTTATTTCTTTAAAATATATAGTTTTAAGAGATGAATAATTTAGTAATTTGGTTGATTTTTATGTTACATTTTAGAAAATTTAATACTATCATTAATTTATGTGCAACATACTTAAACGACATGCATTTTGGAATGAAGGGAGTATAAATTTAAAAATATTTCCTACATAAAAAAAATAAAAAATTAGGTGTCACTTTGCAATTGAGATTTGGCAATTTTCGAAGGTCATACCAAAAAAACTCTAATTTTTTTGACTAAACGGTTTTTACATGTAACACTGTAAAATATTTAAATTACAAAAAACCTTTTTTTTGTAAATTGTAAAAATAAATATTTTATAGGACGTCAAGAGTAAGTTTTCAACTTAAATTTGGCCAATTTTCAAAGACTATAACGATGGAAAAAGCTCAAAACTTTTGAGTTGATATTTTGTTATATAAAACCGTGTGAGATGTATAAATGATAAAAAAATTTAGAGAATAAAAATATAAGTTTCTGATGTAGGCAATGCTCAGAGGATATAAGTAAGGTAAAAAGTCTAGCATTTTCATTGGATATTTTTCATTGTAAAAGGCATTAATTATGGCAAATTTTTCATATAAAAAATAAAAAATTTAGAGGGCTTTAGTGTAATTTTGAAATTAAGAATTTTATTATTTTCAAAGGTTATATAGCAAAGGGAAAACGCCAACTTTGTAAATGGACTTTTTTCATAAATAACCTTATAAAAATAAAAATTGCTAAAATGTATTATTTTTCGGAAAATAAAAATAAGAATAAAATTTTTAAAAGGCATCAGGTGTAATCTCGCAATTGAGATTTCGTAATTTTAAAAGGTTGTAGTAACAGAAATTTTCAACTTTTTTGAATGGAGGTTTTTTTATTAATAGCCCCAAGAAAGTGCAAATTACAAAAATTTTCTACTTTAGAAAATAAAAATAAATATTTTGTTAGAATTAATTGTAATTTTACAATCAAGCAATTTTTAAAGACTATAATAATAAAAGAAGACACCTACATTTTGAGGGGACAATTTTTTATTCATAACACCATAAATATACAAATTACAAAAAAATTTTATTTTAGAGAATAAAAGTTATATTTTTATAGAAGCTCGAGGATAATTTTTCAATTTTGATTTGGGGAATTTTTAAAGACTATAGTATAGAAAAATGCTCAAAACTTTTGAGCTGTCACTTCTTTTTTTTTTTTTTTGGTATATAATACCATACAATGTATGGATTGAGTGAAAATTTTTAATTTAGAGTTGGGGATAGCATCCCAAACAAAAAAAAAATAAAACATACATTTTTCAAATAAAACCATGCAAAAAAAACATTAATTATAACAGTTTTCCCAGAGAAAAAAGAAAAGATTTAGAGGGCTTAAATATAATTTTAAAATCAGGATTTATGTGATTTTCAAAGATTATAAGAGGGGAAAAGCACCCAATTTTAAAGATGACAATAACAAAAATTATTATTTTTTGGAAAATAAAAATAAAAATTTTATAAGAGATCAAGTATAATTTTGTAATTGAGATGTTCAAATTTTCAAAAGTCCTAATAAAAGAAAATAAAAAAAATCCAATTTTTTGAAGGTACATTTTCATATATAAATCTATAAAAAATCTAAATTACAAACATTTCATGCTTGAAATAATTAAAATAAAATTGTAAAGAAAATTAAGTAAAATTTTGCAAATTAAGATTTGGCAACTCCCAAATACAATAGCAGGGAAAAACAACAACTCTTAACAATTTGAATGGCCATTTTTCAAGAATAGGCCTATAAGATAAGAAGCATAAAGTTTCACCATCACCACCCTCTCTGTCTGTGTGTGTGTGTCTCTCTCTCTCTGATGCAGAAGAGCCCTGAGATGGATTAATTAATACAATGTATGTTTTGTGTCGATCACGATCATCATGATCATTGTCAGAAAAAGCTGTGTTGTCGTTGCTCTCAAGTCAAGCGTGCCGCAACAGTGAATTGGGCACACATGTACTGAGAGACTGAATTGAATGGTGATTACTGGTTATGCAGCCCTTGTGTGAAGAAGATTACAAGGAGAGAACTTGGAAAGGGATTTCCTTCCACTTAGCTCTGCAAATTGGGCACACATGATTACCATGGCTGACATTTGATGTAATGCAGTGAAAATGGAAAGTGTGAGAGCATTCCGCAGTGAAAAGGGCATGACCTTGCCCTGCTTTCATGCTGCCAAGACAAATAGCACATGTTCTCTGACTCAAGCAAATCAATGTGGATGTCAGTGAACAAAAATGGAAGCCAATATAATAAACTTTAAGAATGCTGTTAAAAGTCTTGCAACTTGCAAGGGTGAGTTTGAGAGAGACACAGAATAAGCTAAACAAAGTCACAGAAGTATAAAAGCCCTATCTCTTCTCTTAAACTCCTCTAATAATGTCATGTCATCATCACGCATCACTCATCACTGACCAGAACAAGAGCAAAAAAACAAAAAAAATGAAAACAGAGGAAAAACAGAAAAAGGCCGAACCTTTGAGGAACGCCTGCTGGACTTGGGGAGCCGAAGTCCCGAGGAAGTCGGGATTGGAGTGTTGGGCATCGGAACAGCAATCTGTGTAGAGTCTCCAGGATTTGGAGAAGCACAGGGGAAATCAAAGGGAGAAGCGTCGTCGTCTAAGGTTCTGGGGACGTATAAACAAAGATTAAGCCTTAGAGCTCGCCTGGCTTTCCTCCATGTGCTTCCCATGCTTCTTGATAGTTGATACCTTTCTATTTTATTTTGGATGTTGTGTTGGGATTGAAGAGCTAGCGCCTAAGGCTGCTGGGCTGCTGGGCTGCTGGGCTGCTGCTCTGCTATATATCATATCATCCAGGGAAGTGAACACTTTTAATGAGCAGAGGAGAAGGACCCTGTGCCATACATAAAGCAAGCCCGGGCCGGGAGGGAAGGAGAGGCAGCCGTGACTACTTGTTCTATTTATAGGCTCCAGTCTTCCCCATTTCACAACACCATCAGCATTTTATAGCTGAAAGTGCATAGTAAACCTTTTCAGAAAAAAAGAAAAAAGAAAATGCATAGTAAATGTAACAAAAAGCAAACAAAATACGCACAAGACCACCACCACCAGATCAATCGAGCCATCTATATATATATATATATATATATGGTAGATATTTCATTACTTGTCCGACCTGATCAGAACTCAGTTTTTTCTTTTTTTTTTCATGTTTGGTTTTTTTTTTTTTTTTTTTTTCTGTGTTGATACTGTGTTATTTTTTTTTCTTTCAATAAATTAATAATTTATCTATTTTTTTAATAAAAAATAAAAAAAATTAATGAGCGAGCCTTGCCACCTTTAACTCAGCAAGCTGGTTATTAATAATCAAGCCTGTTTGTGGCCACAAGCCAAGGTTCCATGCCCATGTTCTCTTGCTGCACTAGCTAGTGCTAGACTCAGTTTTTTGCAATCAAAACGAGACGCAGCCTTTTCTTTTAAAAAGATAGCTTTTGCCATCTCTGTATTCATGATGACTGACGCGTAAGCTACTTTTGCTTGCTTATAACTGTTCATGTAATCATGTTTGCCAGTAAGGCAAGTATGCATGGGATAGTACTGCTTAATTAATTCCTTGGAGCTATATACGTCTTTAGAATCTCATATTAATATCCATATATATAAAATCGAATGCCTGAATTAATTGAAACTTCATCAGTGTCTACATTCTTAATATTAATTTGAAACTTAATTTGGAACATATATTGAGTTTTTTCATGCACCAGTGCACCAACCAAGTCATGATCCATGGGCTTCAGTGGGGGGCCTTTCATCAAGCCATGCATGCATATATATGGTCCATGGACTTCTTCCACTCTGCAAAATAATCTCCCTAATTTTTCATTCCCTGCAACCGCAAAAAAACCATGAGACTGAAATGTACAATGTTATTGTTAGTTCGAGGATTTTGAGTATCATATATATGCAAGTTTAATATTGTGTGGATTTCGGGTAATGGAAAAAAAATAAAAATAAATAATAAAATAGAATGTGACATTTAAAAGTTGATGCACGGTGGAACACCTATTTTTTGACTATGAATTCTCAAAGCGAATTTGGTCATTTTTCAATCAAATCTTCGATTTACATTTATCTGGAACCACCTGGTTACCATTTTTAAGTTCCCAACTATGGACCCTATGGATCTCAGCACAAGAGTCATAATGTAAAGTATATGGCTGGAGCGAAATAATCACATCTTTTAATTACTTGCTCTGTTGTATTATACTGTGATTATTAAAATTGCTGCTTCTTTTTTTATTTTCCATAGCTATAGCTTCTCAACATCAATCTCTCAACGAAGCTTCTCAAAATATAAAGCCCTTTCTCAAGTTCCTGAGCGCAAGATCATATCCTAACTTTGTATACCACTGCGAAACCATCGGTTAGGAAGTGATCCACTCCCCTCCACCTTCTTTTGATAGCTGGTGAAAACCTTTGACACCTTCTGGTGATCTTCGTCTTCCCAGCTATGGTGTCCTACTCTTTGTTTTCGCTTTATTTAGTTTGGATCCCGCCTGCTTGTTTTGGAAGTGCATCACTTATGGTAATAACCTTCTAACTTGATTAGATCCAAGTTGTACTTTTTTTTCTGTTTTCATTTTTTATTCCTTACTTGTACTTGTTCTTTTTATTTCAATAAAATTGTGATTTATCCACTTTTATAAAAAAAATAATAATAATAAAAAGTTGATGTACTAGTTTGAAAATAGATTCTTCATTTAATACTTAATTTCCAAAGTAACAACTTATGGTGTATTTATAGACTTATAGTAATTTTACATAGTTTTAGAATTTTTTATTTTTTAAAGATAATCTCTATATTTTCTATTCTTTTTTTTAATCTAAATCCATGCTAAAGTTTTCTATAATATCTAGATATTTTTCTAGCCTCTAGAATTTTTTTTTCAAGATATATATATATATATATATATATATATATATAATCTAAAGTTTTCTTAATTTGCCCGTTCTAGAGATGCATTAGTTGTAACAGTTTATCAAATCCACGTGGGATCCATCGGGTTGGGCTTTAACAAATCATTTTCAGGGACGAGTTGCAACTTACAACACTGGTCCCTGAAAAAAAAAAAGTTGAAGCTTTCACAAATCATTTTCAGGGACGAGTTACAGCTTACAACACTGGTCCCTGAAAAAAAAAAATTACAACACTGGTTTCCTTCACACATTAGGTAGCTATAATAGCATTAATAAATGCGCCATATTAATTAACGAGCTTCACATTTAGTCTGCTATATATATATATATATATATATATATATATATATATATATGAAACCATTAATTAATGCAGACAGCAAACCGCATGGCCCAGTTAAACATCTAAAGACATGCGCGCATATATTACCCGATCTAGCAATCATCATATGATAGAGAGTAAGTGAGCGAGGAAATCGACATGCTATGATACTGTTCCTTAGTCTACAATTGATGCTGGTGAGTCTGGTGACTCTGGTGTGACCGATGGAGATGGATGATGAACCCTTGGAGAATATTTTATGGGTATGTATTTTGCCAATTCTTCTCATCATGCATCTAGGAGCTCTCAAAACTCATTAATGCAACAGCAACAGAAATAGCAGCCACTTGCTGATAATGTCTAGTGGTGGTGGCCCTGGTGGGGGAAACCATGCATGTATACACAGTACGATAGTCACTCGCTAACTGCTATTTTATTAAGTACTGTATCGTAGTAATATTATATAATTCCATTGTAATTAAGAAGCGCTCGTAATTCCGTTGTTCCAATTCTCTAACTAGCAGCAAGCTTAGTGTCGGATTCTTGACATCTAGTAGTAGTAGTAGTAGTAGTAGTACACTAGTACGTAGTAGCAGCAGTTCTACATGCATGCAGTAGCGCAAGTTTTAGTATCATGTGTATATAGCAGTACGTACTATACGTACAAATGTGGTAACGCCAGTTCTTCCGTGGTAGTTAGATCGGTAAAATGTGGTAATAGCTAGCACTAGTCCAGTGGTAGCACAAATCTAAGTATAGCGATCCTATAGTTGTAGTTATCTTAGTATGCTGTAGTAGTATTGTTACTTGTATAGTAGCACAAGCTTTTGTATAACGTAGTAGTGATACTAGTTCTATAGTGGTAAAAATCTCAGTATAATTTAGTAGTTTTTTTAGTTGTATAGTTGCATAAGT
>CM037021.1:18526141-18581819 GCA_020875875.1 Dioscorea alata | reverse complement strand
GAGTAATAAGAGTCTAAGATTTAAAAAAAAACGATTATCAAATTATCTATTATTTATAATCTCTCTAAGATTAGTGAATTTTTTTTTTGAGAACTCTCTTAGTTATTTGAGTTTTTCTTGTAATGTTTTTTTTTTTATATTATCATTCATTTTTTTAAATTTTATTATTGATCAACAATTTAAAATTACCATTTTCTATTATTCTTAGACAGTTTCATGATATGTATCGATACTCTATCACTTGGCAATGTACCGTTCAATCTATTTTAAATTAAGATATGATATATAAGTATATTATGTCAACATTTGTTAGTGGTAGGATAGGCAATAAATTACATAAAAATGTAATAAGAATATTATATTTCATAAGTCTCAATTAGAATTGTGAGATTAAAGTAAAAAATTAATAAGAAACTATTTTTTTCATACACATGCTTAAATTGTCTTTTGAAGACATTGGAAAGCTTCTCATATTAGGAAGAATTATTCTTCACAATTATTAACTTTTATATTTGGATCATTTCATCTCTTTCTCTTGAGGCTTTTTCTCACCTAAGATCACCATGACAAACACCTTGTTAATGTCCAATATTATCACCAATTATTTATAATCAAAGCTCAACGATGGCTCAGATTGACATCTTTGAATATTTTGATCCATTTTAAGTTTGTTTAAACTTTCAAATAGCACATTAATGAAACTAATTTATAAAAGTCAAGACAAGTTATGTTCATGTGATGTATTATAACATAACTTAGCGAAACATTCATTGGAATGAAACGAGGCATCGATGTAAGACGAAGAATATTCATTCATATCATTCTCGAACACCAGATGTCAAACCGATTGTTTACACTAAAGAGAAACATCATTAAGATGAAAAATAAAATAAAATAAAATAACGGCGAAGACTAATGAGTTGGCTTTGGTAGTTTGGTAGGCTAAAAACAATGGTACATCGATGTAATTACACAGTCATATTCGCGATTGATAATGCTGTTTGAAGCTTAATACAATCAGGGAGGTCTTCAATTTGTGCTTCTTTCATCTACTCCAAATAAGAGTGAGAGGAGAAACACCAATTTCATCAGATAAAGATGATGGAACATGAAAAGGGAAAGAAGGATCACGTCGCTAATTCTCATGCACCTCTTCTCTGGATCGGTTTGTAAAGCACAACGGTCACAAATTTCGAACGGAAGCGATGTGTGATGCCAAGGGCGACGACCGAGCTCGGTCTTTCTCTATTTTCAATGTATAGGTGGTTCAGAGTTACATTGTTAGGCAATGGGAGGCTATTTGAAGCATCTTGATTTGCCGGGAAGCTCAACAAAGAATGTTGCAAATGAGGTGGGACAAGTGGTGGATCACGGGCTTCGTCTTCATTGCCTGGGATAGGATTGCAATAGCTAGAATCAGGAGATCTTGGAACTTCAAATCCCATCACTCTGACTCCTTCCTGCAGAATGATTCTTTCTTAGGAAAAGCATTATTGAATGATATTAGCAAGATGTATCAATGATGATAATTTCAAAGCTTACTTGATCATCTCCATTTTGGGTATCCATTGTACCGAGAAGAATGTGCTAGCAACTCTTGATCATCAATTAATCAGACAACTATAAACCTGAAAAACAACATATTATTTACTTGTAAGGTGTATGGGACTTCAGAATGATAAGAAATATCATATGCTCTTGTTCTACCATTTTGATGAGAAGTTATTGGAAAAAGGAAACTTACTTGTTTACCATAAGCTATTAATAAGACAAAATCTAGTTGAAGAGTTTGTTGGGAGGTTATGGACACAAGCATGTTTTGATGTCTTAGTGATCATGTAGACAACTAAACACTGTGAACTAGGTTGTGTTGGCATCTGAATAATGGACAGACACACCTAGATTAGCTCATTCAAGTTCCAAATGATGTTTTTAGACGTTCCAATTAATGTAAAACATCAACAAATAAATTTACATGGATGAAAAGACTCCATGGACACAAACTATAGTGCACTTTGTAAAGTGTAGATACTAAGAAGCACAATGCCCATGCATAAGTGCATCATTCAGTAATAAGGATCATGAATTCTGATATTTGCTAAGTCATAATTAAAATTTTTCAATCAACAAACAATTTTTTAACTTCTACCATCTGAATACACCACAAAAGCATCACAAAGATCTGATTTTCCACTCATTAAAATTTACATGTCATTGCAACTTTACTTAAACAGTCTTCTGCTTATTCCAAATAATACACTTGCCATGATTTAAATCATGCAGTCAAGATCTTTCAACAAGTGGATAAGTCCATGATGGATAAAACTACTGGTGTGTTACAAATAAACTTTCACAAACAGAACATACAACTACATGCACCTGTCAAAAGATAAAACACGAGGAGAGGAGACAATGGTTTGGACACATGAAAAATGTTTTGTGAATATCTGGCAATGAAGACCATCTCCTCAAATCATAATGCAGGGATATGAACCCAAATGGCACCGATCATGAAAATACAACAGTCACATATGAATAAACCAAAACTCATTTAGAAAGTTCACAACACAAAGGGAAAAATACCAAGGCATAAACACCACAGATTCAGAGAACAGGTAGAAACTTCATAAAATGGATGACAATTACCACATTTCATTCTCAAATGTTTAGAAAGAAATACCATCAATTTGATAACCGCATAAAATTTTCCAGTCATCTGAAGAAGAAAAAACAAAACCGCAGAATCCTGTTATGTACATGCTACATGCTACAGTAAATAATCCTGGATATCTAGTTTGTGCATTTCATAGAAGTGGCAAAACGATTTTCCGTTGTTTGATTATGCAAGCCTCTAGAAGTATTCCCAAGTGTAGGTTTCAACAATGAAACGTCAAAATAGTCCCAAAATCATAACTTGATACAGGAGACAACATCATCAGATCATACTCTCTGGTCAAATGCAGTGCTTAATTAACAACCATCCTTACAACACACATTGAAAATGACCATGGATTCATCAGTACTCCGTACTTGGGAAGCATTAAATGCAAGCATGTAAAATCAAAATAATCCCAAAATTCTAGCTTGATATAATAAACAACATCAGATTATGCTTTCTTCAACTGCTTGATTAACAACTATCCTCACAACATACATTAAAAAAAAACATATCTTCACAGAATGCCAAAATAATCCCAAAATCACAGCTTGATATACAAAGCAACATCAGACCACACTCTCTGCATTGCTTAATTAACAACCATCCTCACAACATGCATAAAAAAACAACAATGGATTCATCAGTACTACTTCGAAGTATAACCGAGTGAAGGTTTCTGGGGAGAAATTCAACAAAATAAATCAAAATAGTCCCAAAATCATAGCTTGATAGAGAAAGCAACATCAGATCATACAATGCTCGATTCATCACAAACAACCATCGACATGACAACAGTGCTCCATCAAACCGAATCAAAACATGCAAATCAAAACCATACAAGCTTCCAAAACATCAGAAGAACGAATTGCAAAGAAAGAGACGAAGGATTAGAGGAATACCAGCGAGATAGAAACGAACCTTGATCTCCGAACAAAAACCTAGCTGAAAAGGAACCAGCCCTCTTCCCCTGAGAATCCCGGGAATCGTAAATAAATAAAATAATAGGGGTCAAAAGAGCAAAAGGTACACCTGGTTTAGAAAGACGAAAATACCCTTGTTATCATCCTTGTGTTCTGGGGTTACGTTGGGACTTTCCAAGGCCCATTACGGGTCGGATCTTGCATTAATTGATACCCGATCCGAATCAATTCTTACATAACAAAAAAGAAAATTTTCTTTTTCTTTTTAATTAGTTACAATTATTCACAAAAATAGATCCATTATTGAATGGTTTGTGTTTCCAAGAGTCGAAGAAAATTAATATATATATATATATATATATATATATATATATATATATATATATATATATATATATATATTATAATTATGTGAAAGATGGGCAATGTTTAAAACTAATAAATTATGTTTTCTTGAAATTATTTTGAATAATTTTTTTCACTTAAATGGTGGATAACCATTTGATTAAAATAAAACATAGTACAAAAAGTCAGGAATACAACATAATGATCTACTAGATGTGAAAAATTTACAAAAACACATGCCAAAAACTGTAAATATAAATTATAAGCAAAGATATATTGAGATAAAACCAATAGTAAGCTCATTAAGGATCTCTGATAGAAACAATAAAAAGCTAATTTGTGTTGCCATCAGTCTATAATTTTTTATTGTCTATCTCTATCTCGATCCGAGACGTCATAAATTCCAGACTTCTCTTCGCTTTATTAAAATGATCTTTTAATTTAAACTATAAAGACACTTATGATTTAAACACTTAAAAAATAAATGCCTAAGATTATTCTAATGATATGAATAAACAATGGAGAGTTCTAGTGCTCTAGACGTATGTCTTCGCTCTCCCAACTGTTTTATTTTCTTTTCACTTCTTTTCTTCTTTTACTAAGTCCTTCACTGTTGGTGAAAACTTAGCTGTACTGTTTTTCTTTCTTGGTTGTTCTCTCGTGTGTTTTTTCGAGTTTTTTAATAAAGCAGTGTTTTATCCATATTTTTCAAAAAAAAATTTGGAGAGTTTATGTTTCCAAAACCTTAATAAAGGAAATAGTTAAAAAATAAAAAATAAATTGAAAAATGAACAAACAAATGTTGATTTTTAAAAGTAATAAATTTGAATCAAATGTACTGTTCTTCAAAGGACATTGAATTTAGAATCATTTGCAAAAACTTCAAACTGACAACAAGATGATGGTCTCATTCATAAAGCACATGATATCAATATCTTTTCTTTTCAGTTATTTGCTTTTACTGTATTTGCTTACATTTCTGATTCACCTTTCACTGTAAATATGCTTCTTTTTACTGTAAATATAGTAACATCAGACTTCAAACTTTGTAATTGAACTTCATTTGATGTCTCAGTAATCAGACTTCATTCCTGAGAAATAGAGTTGCAGCACAATGGCATGAATTTATCTATCAGAAAAAAAGATCATCTCATGAGACTGATTTATTATTATTAGTAACATGTTGAACATTAATGAAAAAAATTAAAGAAAAATTAGAAGAACTCAAGAACAAATAACAGTGTCATACCTCAATGAGAATGTTGTAATTAATCTAGAGACATGAATGAGTAGTTAGTAGCTTATTGCCAATGCAGCATCATCAGGATTCTCATCCGAAACGACATCGTCATCGATATGAATCATGATGATGCAACATCAGCAAATAGCCACTGTTAATGCATTGCTCATAGAACAAATCAATGAAAGCTGAAACAATGAGAATGCATGTATTGATGAAGAAATTAAAACACACACACACACACACATAGATATCTTTAAGATATAATAAGGAATTAAACAATAAGAAACAATAAGAAGTTCAGAGGAAGTTCTAGTTCCAACCTCTAAATTAATGAAGCAAAGAGATAGAAAAGGAAAGAAGAACAAGAGAAGGATGAAGAGTGTGAGGAATGGAGAGAGTAATGGGACTGTTATTTATAGAGACACATAAGAAATGCTTTAGAGGTATTAATTAATAAGATTAATGGTTGTCTAATTTATTTATATATATATATCTAAAGACTCTTTCAAATCATTTGAGGAAGTACTAGAATTAGTGTACTAGTTCTATAATATATTTATATATATATATATAAAGAGAGAAGTAATGAGTGATCTTCAAGTTGCTTTAATTTACATTGTTCATGCAATGCACTTTAGCTTTCTTTCACTAGCTGTAGGACAATCAAATTTTGACACATATCTTTGGACATTAGAGTTATGACAAGAAAATCAAGCATCATCTCTGAATTCTCTACTAGTGGTTGCTCATGTAAGTTAATCATCCTTTATCATATTAAATTTGAACTTATTTAATCCCCTCAAGTTTTATATTCATGTTTATATATATCCAACTCATGAATATATAAATATATGAGAAAAAGAAATTTTTTATCATGGGTTATGTTCTAGATCATGACATTATATTAGTTACTAATTATTTTAATAAAAATCGTTTTTATGAAGGAAGGAAAAAAAAGGCATATTAATATTAATATTTTTATCTTTTTTTTTTGTAATTTTTTAATATTTATTTTATTTTATTTTGGAGGAGGGGAAGCGGGCTGGATATTTATGGGCCGTGCTAATTCTGGGCTGAGGCGGGCCTGAGTGGGCTTTTTGGGCCGGGCTGGTGACAATGGCGGCCTATTAGAAAGGTCTCGTCGGAAAAGAGACCCATTCGAGCATGGCCTTGCGCGATGGTCTCTGAGGTTTTCTCTCTCCCGTCTCGTCTCCTCCGAGCACCGCCGGCGGAGGCGGCGGCGGCGGCGGCTCCGACACCATCGCCTTCGCCTTCGCCTTCGCCGGTGGCTGCTCTGCCGCGACAACTCTCCATTCTTCGTTCTCTGTTCGTCGAATCCGTTTCATGTTATCCCTCTTCGATTCCTTGGCATCGGAGGCCTCGTGCTGCCGTCATCGCTGCGACGGCGTGGAGAAACGTGGAGGATGACTTCTCGACGGAGAGTGTGGTGGATGATGACACTCCCACATCGATTGAGTTGGTTCCGGTATCTGGCGAGCAGGAATTCGATCGGATCATTGCGGAGGAGAAGCTTGTTATCTTTCTCTGGTTTGTAGCTTTCCCCATTCTATCTTTTTTTTCTTGTCTTTCTCTTTTTCTGCGTGTTCTTTATGCTTTGTTGCTTTTGATTTGGTGATTGATATGATTGATTGAAACTTGAAAGCTTGCTAATATGAGGGACATTTTGGTTTGGACTTTTGTTTTGAAGTCCAGTTAGTTTTATTGAATGTTTAGAATCTTTAGGCTTTGTTCTGTAAAGATGGTCCTTTTCTTGAATTTCCCTGAACTGATGATGGAGGAGATGTTTTTCTCCATTGGTTTTTTGGCTGTGCACCATTCCTTTTGGATGTATGAATGTTGCTGAGTCATTGAGACACTCATCAGACTGTGGCTTTAATTGTAAGGGATGCTGATCATATCTTGTATTTGGTTTGTGACTAGTAGAATCAGTGTTAGGTATGACAGTTTTTCTTTAGTTGCATTATGTGGCTAACTTTGGTCCACCTCCATACCTAATTGTTTGATGATCATCCGGCCCTATAAATAAATGCTTTTTGAATATTGGAGTAATTCAAATTGTACTCCAAAACTTGTTATTTAGGTCAATGTTATGTTTGCTACCCCAGATTAGAGTCCATTTCCTAATTTTTTCTGCAACTTTTGAATCAGGATACTAATTGTTAGGTGTAGCTAATTATGGTTTGTGCATTATGCTTTATAGTTGTACATCTGTCATTCCATATTTTCTCTTTTTTTCTCATTGCATTTGAAACAATTGCAATGCTATTTGAATTTGGAATGATAATTTAATACAGTTATTTTCTTGGCAGCTGATGTTTTCTTTGTATGGTATTGGCCCACTAAAGAGTTCTGTACCATTTGAGATTATGGTAAAATCATGATCATTTTTTAAATGAATTTTGATAAGGCTTATGTAGTCTACCAATCCATGGATGATGTTTAATTCCATTGCGGAAAATAATCATTGAAACTTGGCTTTTTGTAAGTGACGATGTTTAAATTTTACTGCATATATCTGTATGTGCTAGCAGCTACTCTGTTGGTGCGCACTATGACTTTGATTTTTGCACTTATGTATGATAGGATGGCAAATTGGTGCAGAAAATGTATATATTTGAAACCTAAACTGGAAAAGTTGGCTGCTGATTACCATCCAAGGTTAGAGTTGTGATTTTTTTTTTTCTCAATAGTTTATGTATATACTTCAAAAATTCAAATGCTGCCTAGAAGTTTAGTTTCTTTGATTACAGAATATATTTTTCTAAGAAACTTAATTGCTGGCATCTCATGGTGGTGCAGAATACGCTTTTATGGTATTGATGTGAACACAGTTCCACAAAGACTTGTCAATCGTGCAGAAATTACTGTAAGTGGGTCTTATATCATTTTTCTTATCCTTCTCTTGATGTTTATCCCTACTTATCGAAAAAAAAAAAAAATCTAAAATCATGTTCAATTTCTGGCTCCTGACTCTTGTAATCCTGACCATGAACATTTTCAATTCTATATACAGTAATATATTACTCAATATTGGATCATCCAATTAAGTTACCAACCTAGTGTTGTCAATATTTGTATTTACAAAGATGGTGAATACATTTTTTGATAAAATAATATGCTGTGGTTGCATATGGTTTAGATTATCATCACTCCGATTAATTGATAATACTATTGGTTTTCCTTTACACATTATTAAGTGCCTGAAAAACCACTTGTATAGAGTCAGCCTGCCAGTACTGTTTTCTTATCAGAGATTTAACTGTCTTATATCTATATCTTTACATGTGGAATCTTGAACAACCGAGCAGAAGATGCCAACAATACAGGTAAAACTAGGAAAACCTGCATTTACTTTTTAACGAACTATAACAGACATTTTTACTAATGATATTATCATGAATGATAACAGCTATGGAGAGATGGTGTAAAACAAGCTGAAGTGATAGGTGGACATCAGACTTGGTTGGTGATTGATGACGTTCGAAGAATGATTGAGAATGAGATTGAATCGATCCAGCAATCAATCTAGCATTTATCAGGACTTCGAAAGCATTTTTCATGCGTTAATGTGGATTACATTTATGCATAGTGTTAGTTTGTAAATTTTGCTCATTTGAATAACATATAGTTGCATTCAGTGCAATCAGCCAAGCCTGCATATGTACTCTTGGGCAGAATAAGTGAACCTCTTGTTTTATGTGATAACCTTTTGAGGCATTCAAAGTTTTTCTTCCTTTTGTTTTATCATGCTTTGCTAATTTTTGTGTTTTTAAATAACCAGTATAACTTGGCACTTATTAAGTTTATTGTAAAGATTTTTTCTGGCTATGTATATTTGATGTTTGAAGATTAGAAATGTAGATTCATTAATTTGTAGACTCATTAGTATGAATAATCAAGCTCTTTTGTTTATTTATTTTTTTTTATGAAATACATTTATTATTGTGAACTATAATGTAAGTTCTAAAAAATAATAAATTTAAACTACAAACTGTGATGGTTCATCAACAAAGATTGACTCTTGTGAAGTCCTGAAATTACACATATATAACCTCATAATATTCTCCTCCCATATGTATCTGTTAAAATTTGAGAATGTAGCCAAGAGGAACATAAACCTAACCAGATGACAAGGAAATGTAATTGAAAAATTGACATAGCCAATCTTCATGCACCTCTTCTCCGAATTGGTTTGTAAAGCACAACAGTCACAAATTTTGATCGGAAGCGGTGGGTTATACCAAGGGCAACAACTGAGCTTGGTCTTTCCCTATTTTCAATGTATAGATGGTTCAGAGTTACATTGTTAGGCAATGGGAGGCTATTTGAAGCATCCTGATTTGCCGGGAAGATCAGCAAAGGGTGTTGCAAGTGAGGCGGGACAATTGGTGGATCACGGGCTTCATCTTCATTGCCTGGGATAGGATTGCAGTAGCTAGTATCAGGAGACCTTGGAACTTCGAATCCCATCACCCTGACTCCTTCCTGCAGAATAATTCTTTCTTAGAAAAGTATTATCAGATGATATTGAACAAGATGCTTCAATGATGATGATTTCAAAGCTTACTTGATTATCTACATTTTGGGTATCCATTGTATCAGGAAGAATATGTTAGCAGCTCTTAATCATCAATGAATCAGATAACCATACACCTGAAGAACAACAAAAATTATTTTCTCATAAGGTGTATAGAACTTCAAACTGACTCGAAATACCAAATTCTATAGTTCTACCATTAAGATAAGAAGTTGTCGGGAAAAAATAAAAGGCACTTGTCGACCATAAGATGCAAATATGTTTTGATGTCCAAGTGATCAAATGAACAACTAAACAATGTGAACTAGATTGTGTTGGCATCTAAATAATGGAAAGGAACACATAGATGATCTCATTCAAGTACAGAATTATGTTTTTTAAACATTCCAATTACGTAAAACATCAGCAAATAAATTTGCACGGACGGGCTTTATATTAGAAATGTTGAAGAAACTCCATGAATGAAAACTTGTCTTCGAAAGCTTAGAAAGTAAGAAACATAATGGACATGCATAATTGCAACATTTAGTGACAAAAACCAGAAACTATGATATTTTCAAGGTCACAGGAATTTTTAATCAATAAATACATTTTTAACTTGTTTAAAAAAAATCATAACAATTTCTTCCACCTGAATACTTTGTAAGGACATCACAAATGTTCTGATTTTCCAATCATTAGCATTTATCCAATCAATAGCATTTACATGCCATTGCATCTTTACTGAAAGAGTTTTTTGCTTATTAGAAATAATACGCTGACCATGATTTAATTCATGCACTCATGATCTTTCAATAAGGGTGATAATGCAGATTCTTACGGACTATAAATTAAGAAATTATATTTCTATATACACTAACAATCAATAGAAATGTCCATGAAGAATAGAACTAATGGTGTGTTACAAATGAACTTGCACTAATGGAAAAGATGGTTGCAAGCATGTCGAAGAGATTAATAGCAAGGAGACGAGACAATGGTTTGGTAGCATGAAAAGGTTCATAACTATTTGGCCATGAAGACTATCTCCTCAAATTACAATGAAGGGATATGAACCCAAATAGCATCATTGACATACAACATTGGGATACGGATAAACCAAAATTTATTCAGATAGTTCACAAAACAAAGAGAAGCAAGCAGGTGAATATATATAAAAAAAAAGCAAAGATTCACCAGGGGGCCTCAAAATACCAAGACATAACATTATTATAATTATTATTATTTGGGTCATTAAGCAAGACGGAGTACTGGGAGCTCTACAAATGGGTAGACCTATCTCAACAAGGTTTTTTTTTTTTTTGCATACATAAGGATTTGAAATTAATTCCTTAAACGATTCAAATCTCTACCATTTGGACCAACCCCCGTTGGTCAAGTCATAACATTATCACAAAACAAATTGTAAGCTCAAGTAGAAACTACACAAAGTCTATTATCATTCTCAAGTGTTTAGAAAGTAATACCATGATTGACAACCACATGAAAAAAGGGCAAAATTCTCCTATCTCTGTGCCACAGTGAAAATACACAGTCATCTGAAGTATCACAAGTGTAAGTCTCAACAATGAAACATCAAAATATTTGATACAGGAAGCAACATCAGATCACACTCTCTGCTAAAAATGCAGGGCTTAATTAACAACTACCTTCCAACACACAATGAAAATGACCAGGAATTCATCAGAACTCCATCCTTGAAAAATATTACCAAGTGAGGGTTTCTTGACAGAAATACAACAGAAAAAGATCAAAATAATCCCAAAATTCTAGCTTGAAAGTTGAAATAGTAAAGCATACATCAGATCACATTCTCTTCAAGTCTTAATTAACAATTATCCTCACAAAACAATAAAATAATCCCAAAATCATAGCTTGACATACCAAGCAACATCATAGCATACCCCTCTACATAAAAATGCAGTGCTTAATTAACAACCATCCTCAATGAGTTCATCACTACTCCGTCCAAAGAAACAATACCAAGTGAAGGTTTTTACAGAGAAATTACACAATAAAACATCAAAATAATCCCAAAATCCTAGCTTGACATAGAAAGCAACATCAGATCATACAATGCTTAACAAACAACTATCCCGGCAACATACATCACAAACAACCATCAAAACACCATCAAAACTCCATGAAAATGAATCAAAACATGCCAATGAAAACCCAAAACATCAAAAAACCAATCAGGATAACGAACAGCAGAGAAAGAGAAGGAGGATTAGAGGAATACCAGCGAAATAGACAAAAGCTCCGATCTCCAAAGAGAAACCTAGCTGAAGAGAAGCCCCCTTTTCGTGAGAATCCCGCGAATCGTAAATAAATAAAATTAGAGGGGCCAAAAGGGGAAAACAAACACGTGTTTTTTAAAAAGACAAAACTCTCCAAAGCTCATAACGGGTCGGATCTTAGCGATGCTCCTCTACCCGATCCGAATGAACTTTTCTTTGCTTATATACCCCTACAAAAATTAAAATTAGAAAAAAGTCCTTGTGTTTGAGTTCCCAGTTTTAGCTACTCCTGGAAACCCACTTCGCTGCTCTCCAAGATCTCGTCTTTGAGCTGAAAAAATGGCGGAGAAGAAGCATAGATTGGTGTCCGTTCCCCTTCTTGCAGTGATTTGTTCCATGCTTTACGTGTACTGCTCCACGGTATTCATCTTCTTGGACGAATGGTTGGGCCTTGCGACCGCTTCCGGGATCTTGAACGCCATTATCTTTAGTTGGGTTGCATTCATGACTTTTTTCTCTTTCTTTGTTTCGGTTCTCACTGATCCTGGCAGCGTCCCTCCTTTTTTCGCCCCAGCCGTGGAAGATGCCCGGCATGATGTAAGTGGGGTTTTGAAGCTTCTTTTTAGCTTGAGATTGGTTTGATTTTGTGGTTTTGCTATTATTTTTATGATTCTTGATTGGATTAGATCTGTGAACTTTGATCTTTTATTGTTAGGGCGTGTTGATTTGTAATGTCTTTTCATCTTGTTTGATATAATTTAGAATTTTCTTTAGTTTTCTTGAATTTTAGTTGTGATTGGTTCTTGTTGTTATGTGGATTTTGGATTCATGGATTAGAAATTGAACAAGTTGGTATTGTTCATTTTTTTCTTTTTGTTTAATTTGGATCTTGTTGGATTGGTTTAGGGAACATTCATCTGAAATCTCTAAACGTGCATAGCCTAAATAGGATTTTGCTTGATAGGGAGCCTTTATAAGAAATAAGGTATTATTGAATCTTTCTTGTTAGATAACCAATATGGGTTACCATTTTGATCTTTGTGGATTGTGGTTTCTTGTAATTCTTGCATTTGTACCTCTCTGTTCCACTTGATTTTTCAATGAACTTTTCATGTCAAAGAATTGCAGCATTGGGTGATAAGATGTCCATTTGAAACAGACATTACTCATATATGTTTGATAATTATTGAAAATCTCCTAATCAGAAATTCGTCTATAAGCTCTGTAGAGGTTTTCATTATACATATGAGTAATGATATGTATTAATTATGATGTAGTATTTATTTAACATGCCATCTTTGGTTCTTTATATGATCTTTGGAGCAGAGTGGTGATGCTGTGTACTGTGAAAAGTGTTGTTCTTACAAGCCTCCACGAACACACCACTGTCGAGTTTGCAAAAGGTGTGTGCTGAAAATGGTAAGTGTGATTGTGCTGTTTTCTTTATCTGCCTCATAACTCGTGCGATTTTTGATATTTTGATCTATGATTATCAGATCTTGTGATGGTTTGTTTCAGGATCATCACTGCATATGGATCAATACTTGTGTGGGTTATAAAAATTATAAGTCCTTTGTCATCTTTGCCCTGCATGCATCCTTGGGATCCTGCTATGCAATGGTCTGTATAATGTGCTTTGACTTGCCACTATTAAGAAACTTCCCTTTTCGAGCTTTTCTTCACCTTTGAGCTAAACTACAAATGCAAGACTAATGTGCTCCCTTGAAAAATAGGTAATTTTTGTGAGCAATCTCATGCAAAAGGAACATGATTTTGGAATAGTTTCTGTGAAGCTCTTTTACGTAAGTTCATATCTATATAGTTATTGTTTCAATGTTCCCTTGTTTTAAGTTTACTTTTTGAACCAAATGCTTCATACAAGTATGAAATGCAATACAAGTCACTTTTCACCTATTAAGCTATGTGAAAGTTCTTGTATATCAGAAATCAGATTTCTTCTTTCTCTCATGATTATTTGTTATCTAGATGTTTTGAAAGCTCAAATTTTCAAATAATACCAGGAAACACTTAGCTCCTATTGGCATTCTAGATTAAGGGTAGAGAAACACTGCAGACATAGGGAGTTGGTAAGGAGTAAAACAACTTAGTTGACTCTTCATTAAACATAGAGAACCTTCAAGTTATATTTCAGCTCAGTGGTTGTAGGAGCAACTGATAAAGCTGTCTTATCTGGGTTTGAACCCTAGGAGTAAGCATACTTTCTCATGACTGAAAGGGAAAAATTTGTTGTTCTTGCATCATCTTATTCTTCAAAAAATGGACTTACAAGTATGCTAAATTTCAGGCGCTGTCTGGTCTAGTGATCCTTGGTGCAAGCTTGAGTTCAACCAGTTTATTCTGCTGGCATGTATATCTCTTAGCTCATAACATGACAACCATAGAGGTGAGTGTTCTTCTTCAATCGTTAGCTCTGCAAATTCTGTTTTATTTTACTGAAGATCATTCAACCTGCCTTTTTTTCCAACCAGTATCGAGGAGCACAAAAAGATCGTTGGCTTGCGAACAAGAGTGGTCAAAAGTACCGTCATCCTTTTGATCTCGGTTTCTTTCAGAATCTCATCTTGGTACCTCTCTTACTATCACCTTTATTTTGTTTTTCATTCAAAATAAAAATGACATGTTTAAACATTGCTTCTTATTTTTCTTTTGTACCTGTGATGCAGATTTTTGGCCCGAACATGTTGAAATGGTTTTGCCCTACAGCAGTAGGACATCTCGGCGATGGCACTCAGTTCCCGATTTCAAATGACTGACTATTGGTACTGTAATCTTCTCTCTGAAACAAAGCCTGGATGAAATAGAATGCTGGTTGCTCTTCTTCAATGTCTAGACAAATGATCAGAAGGATCCCAATTTGAAGATGCAAGATTCAATTTCCCTGATGCACTGATCAAATGTATCATAATTCAGTCAAATTTGAACCCAAAATTACCATCATCATGCTCAATTGTGAAGATTCTTTCTTGTATAGCTTTTGAAAATAATACAACAAATGGAAAAAATCTCTATTTGATGGGGCTTCTTCAATGGAGAATTTTTCTAGAGGTATTTTCGCCCCCATTATTATTATTAGTTTTATTAAAATTGGTGTCTTGTCCATTTGATTTCCATGTGAAAGCCTCCTCTGTAAAGTATGAAGAAGTTAAAACGGGTTTCGGGTTTACATCCAATAATACTTTAACGGGTCAGGATCTCTGTGTCCGAATTCATATGATTGTCATTCCGGGGTGAAGAGCCAGTGCTCTTCTCGATGGCCTCCGAGTCTCTCACTCTCTCTCCAAGCCTCGCCCCTGCCGCCAGCGCCAGCGCTTTGCTGGGTCAATCTGTGTTCCTTAGTCTCCCCCGTCGTCTCGAATCCGTGCACGCTATCCTGCTTACATTCCCTGGCGTCTGAGTCCTTGTGCTGCTGTTGCCACTACTGTGATGGTATGGAGGATGGTACCTTGACGGAGACTGGCACCCCCATAGATTGAGCTGGTACTCTTTGCCAGTGAGCAGCAATTCAACCGCATCATCATGGAGGCCGACCATTTCGAGGAGCCTCTCATCTTTCTCTGGTTTGTGTCTGTCCTCATTCTATCTGCTTTACTTGCCGTCCTCTTGTCCCATTTGTTCTTTAGGGTTTATTGCTTTTAATTTGATGGTTGATATGATCGGCTGAAAGCCTGAAAGCTTGATTATATGACGGAACGTTTAGTTTGTTTTTCTGTTTTAGGTCCAATTAGTATTATTAATTGTTTAGAATCTTTTGACCTAGTTATGCAAAGATGGTTCTTTTGTTGAATTTCTCAAGACTGAAGTGACTCACGATGCTCATTTTGTCTGTATATTTCTTTTTTTTAAAAAAAAAATTGCCTCTTTGTTTTCCTGAGCTTGAACGAAGTTATGATACATGCTGAATGGATAGCTTGCATATTTTTTACTTTTTCTATAATTTATTTTTTTTTTTGAAAGTTTCACATACAGTGGTATATTGGCAATACTTCAGGTTAGTGCTATAGCGGAGTCATTGAGAAACTCATCAAACTGTTGTTAATAGTAAGGGATGATTATCATACCTTGATCTTCTTGGTGACAAGTAGAATTAGTATTAGCTATACCAGTTTTTCTTTAGTTGCATCATATGGCGGACCATTGGGGCGTCTTCATACCCAATTGCTTGGTGATTGTTCAAGCATGTATGTAATAGATTTATGAAGATTGGAGAAGATTCAATCTTTGCTTCAAAACTTGTTATACACACCAATAGTATGTTCACTGTTCGAAATCAGAACCCAGATCCTTTTTCTTGTACAAATTTTGATTCAAAATACTAATTATTGGACGTAGCTAATTATATTTTCTTTATGCTCTTTAAAGAAAACAAAATAGTTGATTGTAAATTTGTGGTTCAATGATTTTGAATTTGAAACATTTGCAATGTTATTCTAATTTGAAATAGTGACATAAAATGAAGGTTTTCGTGTTAGCCTGATGTTTCCCCTATATGATAATCTCCACCCTAATGATTTCCACATATTTTAAGATTAGCATAAAGTTACGATGATTTGCCAAATTGAATCTTGATGAGATTTCTGAGTCTAGTTCTAATGTTGGAAATAATCATTCAAACTTGGCTTTTCCTGAGTTGCAATGTTTGAAACTTGGATTTAGTGATGCAAGGTTATTCTAATTTGAATTTTGACAAAGCGAAGTAAAATGATGATTTTCTTTTAACCCTGATGTTATTTCCACACAATAGATTTCCATATCTTTTAAGATTGGGATAAACTCATGATGATTTTGCCAAATTGAATTTTGACAAGGTTTTTGTAAAGATATTCATAATTGATGTCTAATTCTAATGTGAGAAATAATCATCCAAACTTGGCTTTTCCTGAGTTACAATGTTTAAAATTTGAATTTAGTTTCTAAAACACATACTGAACATCCTTGTGGTGCAGAATGTTGATGTCAACACAATTCCACAAAGATATGTCAATCTTGCAGAAACTACTTTAAGTGAGCCTCATCACTTTTTTGTTATTTGTCTTCTTGATGTTCATCCCTAATTGTGTAAGAATCTATAATCATGTTCAATTTTAAATTCTTTGCACAGCTATATTTGTATTCACAAAGATGGGAAATGAATATCTTGATGTCATAATCAGCTTTGGTTATATTTAGCTTGAGATAGTCATCATTCTGGTTGTTTGATAATTTTGTGTTATCTATGTTTGTCATTAAGTGTGCTTAAAAAACCACTTGTATCTTGATTGGCATTTATATATTCAATCATCAATACTGTTTTCTAATCAAAGATATAATTTTGTCTTTTATGTGTATTTGAAAATGTGGAACTTTGAATCGGCCTTGCAGAAGATACTGACAATAGATCGTAAAACATGTTAACAGAAGATTTTATCATGAATGATTAGCAGCTATGGAAGATCGTAAAACCGTTGCTGAGGTGATAGGTGGGCACGAGGTGCGGTTGTTGATCAATGATGTCCGAAGAATAATTGAGAAGGAGGATTGAACTGATACAGCAGTCACCCTTGGCCTTTGTTACAAATGTTCAAGCATTTACATGCAGTGATACAGAATTATATTATCTTCTCTATTACATGCACTCATTTGAATAAAATGCAGTGGCCTTAAGTATAATCAGCCAATCCTGCATATATATATTCTTGGTTAGATTGATTGTGCCTTCAAGGTTGTTCTTGGTTTTGTTTTATTATGCTTTGCTCTGAAATCGATCCTATTCAGCATTGTGAAGCGCGGTGAATATACTACATTGTTTACCAATCAGTTTTAGAATTCAACCTATTTGCTTATTGATTTAATGACTCTCTTTATTCATCTAACACCGACGCATTGATGCTTGCAGAAATCGGATACGTCTGCGATGATGCTGTCGTCCTGTAAAGACCGAAAATTGTGGTGATTTGCACACAAGGCAAATTTTTGCCGGTATCTTCTGGGGAGATTTCTCCAATGCCTGGGGAGAGAGAACTCCATCCTTGAGAATACAAGACAAAGGACTACTTCCAAACCATAAGTTGTTGTGAGGATTAAACTCTTTATTCAGCAGCATCTACATCAAAGTAACTGTAAAATACCATAAATGTCATTCTCCGAAGCAGAAGCTCATTCCGCGCTAACAGTCAGACCGGCCGGAGATGTTTTTGGATCTACATTGAACATCCATTTCATTGGAACTGAACTTTCTTTAATCAGTCTCAATCAGAAAGTGAATTGGGCTGTCACTTTTGTTATATATGTTAATTGTAGCTAAAATTTTGTATTCATAAATTAATCAGTCTTTCAAGTACTAAATGCTTGTCTTTTTATACTCATGTAAACAATTTCTTTTGTCGAAAATTATAATTGTGAGCTAGAATGTAAGTTCTAACAAATAATAATAATAATTAAAAAAAACAAAATAACAATACAAAAATAGATGGTTCATCAACAAGTCAATGAGCCTAAGATTGTGATTAGGTGATAACAGTCTGATTGTTGTACACTGTATTTCAATGCATCACCCAACAACTTGGCTTGAAAACTCACCATCCCATTTATGTGGTTGCACCTACTCTGCATAGAACAGAGGAATCTTCATAGATTTAAGACCCAACGTACCCAAATTAGCGGAATTTTTTAAAGCTTTTTTATATATATACCCTTATAAAATCTTAAAATTACAAAAATACTCCCATAAAATTTCTCCTTATATATATATATATACTCTCTATTATGCACATTACTAAGTGGGAGATAAAGAAGATCTGTTTGTGAGCTAGTTAATTGATTTAGTGGCATAATCCATAGTTAAAGAGTATATATATGTAAAAAAAAAAAAACTGAAATGGTTATTCATTGTATGATGAACAGTATATATATATATATAGAGAGAGAGAGAGAGAGCGCGCTGTAGATCCAAAAGTTACAGATGTTTGTATAAACAGTTAGATTTCAATCAAATGGTTATTCATTGTATGATGAACAGTATCATTGTGCTTATGAATGGTAACACAACAAAAAATGAAATACACAGTATTTTGATATGAATTATTTAATCAATTTCAGTACAGTATTTCAATCAATGAACCGTTCAATCATATTTCTACTACATCTGCAACAATTTTAAAAAACCAAAAGCACAACTAATCAGCTCAACTAATACCCTTATTAGTCTATTACTGTGCTCTAAAAACATTCGTAATTGACGTATTCTAATATATATATATATATATATATATATATAAAAGAATGGATTGTGTATGTAACTAAATTTTTGGGGAATATATGCATGGAATAAAAATAAATGTATACTTTTTAGGGATATATATGTAATTGAATGATTGAAAGGACTTAAATGCAAAAGAAACACAAATGCAATAGATAGATTGGAACACGTGCAGTGCTGGCTCCCCAAATTGGTAACCGATTCGTGCTCAAAAACGACACCGTCTGGGTGCAAACGCATCTAAGAATCAACCGTAATTGAACCAAGTGCCCGCATATGATCAACGGTCTAGATTTCCAAATTATAAAACCAACGACTCTGATCTCATCTCATGCAGCCGCGCAATACCTGTTAACGAGCTCGTTGTTAAGCATTCATAGCCGTTCAGATTAAATCCGACGGTTATCCGCGTCCAGTGTTCTCATATAGCGGTTATTTCTCAGGCTTTGAGGTCATCTCCTTCTTCTTCTTGTTCTCGCTCTCTTGATCGTATTTGAAACCCTAGATCACTCCTCTTTGTTTATAGAAATCGGTCCAAAACCCTTGATGGAAGCTCGAATTTTGAGCGCTTTTGCTTCTGATTTAGTTGAAGTTTTTCCAATATCTGCCGAAAATTTCGTGTTTTGATCCGGAATAAGTGCTGAGGTTGCTTGTTCTCCTGGATTTGATGGATTAGTCTGTGGAAAGGTGAGGACTTTGAGGATTTTTTTTTATGGATTTAATTTGTTTAATTCGGTTTTTTGATTTGGTTTTTCTTGGGGAGGGATAGGGGGTGGGAGATGGTGAGGGAGGGATCGGTGAAGATGGGACCGGTGTCGGTGGCGAACGGGGGTTTTGAAGAGTTTGAGCGGGATCTTGAGGCAGTGTTGCGGGAGCAGCAGCATCAGAGTCGGGCGGCGCTTGATCGGGAGCATGAGCTCAACTTCTACCGCAGCGGCAGCGCTCCGCCGACTGTAGAGGGATCGAGAACGGCTTTGGGTAGCTTGTTCGGTGTCCCAGAGTCGCAGCGCCCTGGCAATCAAACTAACAGCGAAGATGCTGGAGAGCTTCTCTCTGAGGAGGAGATGAGGTCGCATCCTGCTTATTTATCTTATTACTACTCGAATGAGAACCTGAATCCTAGATTGCCTCCACCTATGGTATCCAAGGAGGATTGGAGATTGGCTCAGAGATTTCATGGGTTTGGTGGTATTGGTGATCGGAGGATGACCAAGGAGTCTTGGAAGGGTGATGGAAGTAGTAGCTCTCTTTTTTCACTGCAGCCTGGTCTCTCTGTTTGTGGTGAAGAAAGAGGGTTTTTGGATCACGCACCTCATGACCTGCTCCAGCAGCAATCTGCAGAATGGTTCAAGCACAGTGGCGATGGGCTAATCGGATTACCAGATGTTGGATTGGGCGGGAGGAGGAAAAGCTTTGCAGATGTGATTCAGGTTATTTCATCTTTTGTGCTCACAGTAAAATTTTTACCTTGAGATTGGTTTATATATATATATATATAGGAATTATATGTTTTTATATAATTTGTTTTTATTGTTAGCAGTTCTTGTCAGAGATTTAGTTGTGTGTGCGCGCTTATAACTTTTTGTTGAGGTTGTTTGTTGTTATAAAAATTGTTTGCTTTTATGTATCCTGTTCTGTTGTTGTGCGGTCTTGTTGCATATTTTTGCTTTCTTATGTTGAGATTATCTGTGTTTGTAGGGAATATATGCTTGATTATAGTGAATTAATTAAATGGAAGTGATGCGTGATAACTGCCCAGCTTATGTCATAGATATACCTTGTATCCCTGATTTTGCTGCAGAGATCTCAAGGAATTTAACAAAAAAGCCTTGAAGTGGGAGTTGGATTTGTTTGAGTAATCATTCTTTGTTGGCATTGCTAATTGAAATTGTTATGAAATATGCTTTGGCATTCATAAAGATGGACATTGTGGATAAATTTGTCACAAGCAAAACATGATATGCATGTGGTATTTTTCTGCCTTGACCTATCTTCACTCTGTAAAGTTTCATCTTTGCTCGCTGCCATCAAGTGTCCTTGTTCCATCAATTTTTTCGCTAGAGATCATATCCATTATAAATGAGGTATTGTGCGTAATCAGGTTTTGCAGACAAATATTTCTCACATTCCATCTTCATTGCTATCCATTTAGTTTGTAGTTTAGCATCTAATACCATTGTGAGATATACAAACTAGTTTGTCTTCAGTTTTTTTTTTTTTTTTTTACAGTTTAAGTGAACTTTATTTTGTGATTCTGTGTTATTTAGTAATTCCTGTGTTAATGACTATCTAGATGGTCAGAAATTTTTTTTATCTAATACTAAAATTCTTTTCATTCCTTTGAGTTAAATATTCTGTCCTTTTGGAATAACTTGAGTATATAAAACTTACACAATGGTTCCATTTTTTTTTTTTGCAGGGAGAAATTGGTCATTCTTCTAGCATATCTGGGCATCTTTCACTGCCTGTCAATCATAGTAATTTTGACAATGTTGTTGAACCAACAAGTGTATCCAATCCGCAGCATGCACTGTTTCATAATGGATCAGACAGCATAGATGACTTGGACTCTGGGGTAGTTAATCCTGGCCTTGTCAGGGTCAAGAGCCTTGGTGCATCAATTTCCCATTCCTTTGCCTCTGCTGTCAAATCTGCTAGAAGTGCAATGCCTGACCACCAACCAATTGGGCGCTCCCCAAGCCCTCTCCTCCCCCCTGTGGCAGGTAGTCCATTTGATAGTAATAAAACGGCTCTGATAGATTCAAATGGTGGAAGTGATGTTTCTGCTCACATGGCTGATGACAGTAGTATGGTAGCTGCATTATCTAGCATGACCCTGTCCAAAAATGTTGGATCAGATGGAGGAAATCATATAGGCCAGCTTCATGAAGAATTTGATGATCAATCTGAAATGCTATCAAGCTTCCCCAGACACCATACCCATTATATGCAGCAGAAGATCATTCATAAATCTGAAGGTGAGGCGTTAAGCATTTCCGGCAATTCTCTTCCTGGGTATACCGATCTTTCCAAGAAAAATGGTGTTTTGGCTGATTTCAATTTATCTAAACTAACTTCAAATGGGCAAATCAACTTGCACAAGCAATCATCCTCTAGTAATCTTTACAAGGCCATGCCTAGTACTGTTGATTCAATAAGTGCGTCTGGATCTGGTCTTTATCAAACTGCAGAGACGCAACATAATCCCAGGCTGCCAGCTATGCTGAATAATCAGCATGGTGCAGGTTGTTTCTCCTTCCCCCTGTTGGTGTTCTGCTGCTGTTATCAATGCTTCTAACTCTTAACTACTTTATTAAAAAATGGTTCTTACTTATTACTGGCAGGTGTTGCTCTAGGGGGTGTTGCTGAAGGGCAGTATCTGAATAGAACTGGAGATCAAATGTTATCTGGTTTTCAGGTACCAATTGCTGAACCACTGTATTCACAATATGCACAGGGAGTCTCTGATTCTGTCACACAAGCTACTGCCAGACCAGATCCTTCTTTTGGAAGGAACTTCTTGGGCAATCCTCATATTGATTTACCTGGGTATCAGAAAGCATACCTAGAAGCCTTGCTTGCACAACAGAGGCTGCAGTATGGTATGCCATTTGTTAGCAAATCAGGTTTGAATGGATTCTATGGCAATCCTGCTTTTGGCCTTGGCATGCATTATCAAGAAAACCCTATATCTAGCTCCATTCTTTCATCTTTGGGTCCCGGGAGTCCTTTAAGACAGAATGATAGATTATCTCGTTTCCCTTCTATAACGAGAAGCAGCACAAGAGGATCTGCTGAATCATGGAACTTAGATAATAGTACTATTGATGAAGTTTTTGTCTCATCTTTGCTGGATGAATTTAAGAATAATAAAGCCAGATCTTTTGAACTCTCAGATATTGTGGACCATGTTGTAGAATTCAGGTACTTATTCTTTATTCTGCTGTATATGGTTTTACTGTTGCATGTGGGTCAATACATCTGACTATTTTCCATCCCTTTGCATAGTATGGATCAATATGGAAGCCGGTTTATTCAGCAAAAACTAGAAACTGCCTCCTTTGAAGAGAAAAACAAGATCTTTCCAAAAATTATCACTCAAGCACGGTCTTTGATGACCGATGTTTTTGGAAATTATGTAATACAGAAGGTACTTCATCTTGATATTGATTTTGGAACATTCAAAGAAAAAACTCTGAAATTAACTCTGACTTTTTGCAGTTTTTTGAGCATGGCACTGATGTTCAGAGAAAACAATTGGCAAGTCAACTCACTGGGCATGTGTTACCTCTCAGTCTTCAAATGTATGGCTGCAGGGTTATTCAGAAGGTTCACTCTGAAGTCCTAGTCATTGAAAAGTTATTTATTTATTTTCTTATACATGATGTATGCAGTCCTTCAAGTTATGTTAGTGCACAAGTAAGCCAATGGTTACTATTGTCACTTTATATTTATGATTAGTCAGTAACTATGCTTTGCAAAGCAATATATTACACAAATGCAGATTTTGTTCCTTGACAGCTTGCAATTTTGAAGTTCTTTTAGTTCAGACTAATCTCTGGGAGGCTCTAATACACTCTCTCATACAGGCTTTAGAAGTTGTTGATGTGGACCAGCAAACCAAAATGGTGTTGGAGCTTGAAGGTTCAATTATGAAATGTGTACGTGACCAGAATGGGAATCATGTTATCCAGAAGTGCATTGAACGTGTCCCTCAAGAAAAGATACAATTTATCATCAAGACCTTCTATGGGCAAGTTGTGACACTCTCCACTCACCCTTATGGTTGTCGTGTCATTCAGGTGCTTAAAGTTTTCTACTACCCTATTGAATATTCTCAACTCAGACTGGCATTTTCAGTCTTCTGTTTAATAGTGGCGACCATCTTTTTCCGTATCCTCTATAACCACCCTTGTTACTTGCAGAGGGTCTTGGAGCACTGTGATGATCCAGAAACACAACGCATCATGATGGAAGAAATACTTGAATCTGTGTGCACATTGACCCAAGATCAATATGGAAATTATGTTGTGCAGGTATGTACTGGTTACTATTATCATTGGTGTGATGAACTGCTTATTTCCATGTTCTTCCTTTATGGTATTTATCAGCTTTGTTAAAATTGTGTGTTTTTCAGAATAGAAGTTTCTTGAGAAATTTTGTTTGCTGTTTTTGGTTGTCAGTGACTCAGTGTTCCGTTTACATTAAAGATAAATCCATGAATTCAGCATGTAGACCGGATCCCTTGGCTATACCACACTTCAATAGTAAGAATGTATCATGGCCAGTTTCATGTCTTATCTTGCTGGTTGGTTAAGTGAATCCCCATAATACAATGCTTTTTTTTCTTTGAACCTAGACTAAAAGAACAAAAGATGCTCAACTATTTGCACAATTAGTTTGAATTCTTCTAGATAATAGTTAGGTCAGTCATCTTTACTGAATGCATCTATAATATGGAGTTTTACCGTCCTCTACTCAATTTACTTATAATAGTCAAATGGGCAAGCTATATTAACCTGTATCTGTGCTGCATTTCTGTAAATTCTCTATTTCTCTAATGTGGTCTCTGATTCTTTTTTTAATTTTGCTTCATCATATCTTATCTCCCCTGGTTATTTTTGCTCTCACTATATGACAACTTTTTATGATTAGTCTATATATCTGACAAACAAGGAACAGACATTGTTTTCTTATGTATTTACTTATTTGTCAAGTTTCTTGTCAGCTCCCTGATTTGTTGCATATTTATGATTTCTTATCATTCACTAATGTAAAAGATAATTTTGCTGATTGCCTTCATTCTTGAAAATAACCTAAATTTTTTAATTGGCTTGGTAATATCAGCATGTGCTCCAACATGGCAAACCTGAAGAAAGATCGTCAATAATCAGCAAGCTAACTGGACAGATAGTAAAGATGAGTCAACAGAAATTTGCATCCAATGTCATTGAGAAATGCTTAGCTTATGGTACTCCTGAAGAGCGTCAGCTCCTAATAGATGAGATGCTTGGTTCAACTGACGAGAATGAACCATTACAGGTATATTTACCGTAATGTATTTTCCTTGATATGTATGTAAGTAGTACCCTGATTTTTTTCATATATTTATGTACATATATACATACACATGATTGATGAAACTTATTTCTGTAATATATGCTTGTGAGTAATGATTTATATTATGTTCTAACTTTCTTGGTTCTCTTGCGCCGTTTGTAAATTTGGGAACCTGAAATGCTTTTGCAGGCAATGATGAAAGATCAATTTGCGAACTACGTCGTTCAGAAAGTTCTCGAAACCTGTGATGATCAAAATCGAGAATTAATCCTTTCACGCATCAAAGTTCATTTGAATGCTTTGAAGAAGTACACTTACGGAAAACATATTGTTGCTCGAGTTGAAAAGCTGATTGCCACAGGAGGTAAAAGAAGATCAACAATCTTTACTGATCCTCAATATTTGGTTATCTCACTTTAAAGCTAAACCTCAACAAAATTTTCTTTTCGGCAGAGAGGCGGATTGGAATCGCGGCATACTCTTCCTGAAGAGACAATTGCAGTACATTATTGTACAGATGATAACAAGGCTAGTCTTACCAGCAACTTAAGTCATTTCAATCAGCAAAAATAGGCAAAGTAGAAACCTAGTTCGGCCTTCCTTGTAAATAAATGTTAGGCCTTGGAATAAAAATTTTTGCTCCAATCCTAATGTATATTCTGAACTTGTAATTCAAGCCATAATAGCAGCAGCACTGCTGCCATGAGGATTATATATATATATATATATATATATATATTTAGGTTAGCTTGCATGGAGAAAGGCCAACAAGAAGAAGGTCTATTGCAATTAGTGCTTATAAGTTTCTGTAAAGATAGCAAACCAAAATGTAATGGTTTAATGACTTTGTAAAGACAGGCTGCAGAGGTTCTGTTATATATTTCAAGTATTTGCATCTCTTCAACTTCATTCCCTGAAAAAATTGAGTTCGATTTGGCTACTTTTTGAGTAAATTAATGTAACCAAAACCAAATGGCTACTACTATAAAAGTCACTTGACCAGCCATTGTTAATATATTGCAGTTAATATTGTGAATTATTTACTCAGTTAACTACTGTTATATATAATAAAGAGAGGAACGGTATTGCATACAAGATTACAAGTGAGCTAAAAGATTTTGAGCACAGTATCTGGCATTATGTATACCAGAAACAATGAAAAGGAAAAGAAGACAAAGGGTACAGCATCTTATCTCTCTATCCAAATTGACAAGAAGATGAAAGAGCGCCACAAACTACGCTTTCATCATCTACTCATACATAATTCTCCACAAAAGCACACCTTTGTCTCTTTCTCTTCAATCAAGCTACAACAACAGAGTTTATTCCATACTGTACAACGGCCTAGTCATGGCTGGAATGCTGCGGGACCGGCCGTGAAAACATGAAGAATCATCGGAAGAGCACTTCACCATTCTCGCATCCATGCTCCCGCAATTCACATCAGATAACAAGGAATATGAACAGGGATTCTTGGAGACCAGTTCACTCATTTTCCGGAAGCGTTCCAGATTCTGTTGATACTTCTCTGGTAGCACACTAAGTCCTGAATCATTTTCATGTAGTTTCTTATTTATTGTCAGTCTAGTTTCTCCAACAGGCTCAGGCTCAGGCTCAGGCTCAGGCTCAGGTTCATCATCATCGGAATAATAACCATGTCCTAGGCCATCTCGCATGGCCAAGTCCTCAAACTCTTCGTCGGACTTGGTTGAGTTTTCATCCACAGAACCCTCCAACTGGAAACACAGAAAATGATTAGTATTTGCATATAATCTAAAGAACCTCACTTGTCACGTAGGTAAAGGCACATGCATAAATTTGGGTTCATTATTTCATGCCAGAAGGCTGTATCAGTAGCAATATGAAGAAACAAATTTGTTCAGGCCTTACCTCTTCTTCATGTATGACCTTGTGCTCTGTATCACTTAGATCCTCATCACTATCCTTATCAGGAGGACAATCAGCTTCATCTTCACTCACTGACACTGAAAATCCCTCCTTAAGCTGGACAAAAGCAACAAGAGGATTGGTTTAGATGTTGTCAGAGACATATGCCAATTAAAAAGTAATTGTAAAATCAACAGAAAGAAGGCATAAAGGTGCACATCATAGCTTAGTTCTACCTCCTTTGCATGTCCCTCAGACATCCTGGGTGAGCTACCACAGGAAGATAAGTATCTGCTTCCAGTATCAGTCCCATCAGCCCTTGAATCATCAAAGCTTCCGCTGCAACTGGTACCGCCTGCATCGTTAGGCCAAGCACTAATCCCAAAGTTCCCAAATTGGAGATTAACAGGTTCTGCCTTCCCAATTAGTAAGGGACCATACATGGGACTTCCTACACACTTATCACCACAACTTCTAGGATTCAGTCTCCCATTATCATAAATTGAATCCATCGGCCATGCCTTGGCGACAGAACCATCTGTGTTAAGAAGAGCCATTAGATGCCTTGAAGAGCCTTTCCTCTGAATCAACTGAAACATTCCTTTGGAACTAAGTGTATTGGCTGCACACTGGTTTCTGTACTCTTCATCTACTATAGACACTGTATTTGTGTTTGTATCATACAGCTGCTCTCCGGCTTCTCTCCTCCGCAAGCAACTGAAGACTGTGGCATGAATAGCTGCCACACTTCGATCAACATTAGTGTTATTTATTTTGGGCACCAAATGCTTATCAGCGCAGTTGCAGAGATATTCCTGTATTGTTCTGATATTGCGAATGTATTTAACGTACTTATTCTTCGATGGATCCAATGTCATGTACTTTGCTCGAACAGCAAATCTCTCCATGTGTTTTTCCTCATTTGAGATGTAGACCATGAAAGGTATGATAGAAGGATGCTTCTTCATGAGCCCCATCTAGCATAAAGGAAACAATTAATCAGCTTTCAAATAACATCAAAAACAATATATTTCTAATTTGCAGAACATACACATATCTATCTATATCTGGCAGCTTACCTGTTTTGCGCAATTTATCTAGAAGAATAAACTGAGCAGGTCTTGGGGACATCAAATAAGTATAATTCCATATTAGTATCAAACATCAAATTATTTAAGATTCAAAAGTGATCTTTGAAGAAGAATATTAGGTTGATGGAGTTATTCTGAAGAAAACGACGAATGAGACAATACTCTTGTGCTAGCACCAACCACAAAATTGACGCTTAAGGGGTATCCTCAACAACAATAGAATATAAGGCAGGCGAAGTTATTTTGAAGAAAAAGACAAATGGAGATAACACTCTAATGGTAGTACCCACCACAAAATTGAGGCTTAAATGGACTCCCTCAACAACGACTGATTCTTTTCGTTCTTCCCATGCAGTGATAAGGCGATCAAGGCTGTCAATAACCATTTCACTCTGTGCTTTAAAACCTTCGACCGCCATTTGCTTTTTGCTAATTAACTCAGCCCCGGAAATTAAATCTCCAGAATGACCATCGTGTTTCTTTTTGAAAGCTTGATCAGGTACTTCTTCATTGGCCGCCATGGAAGAAACACCAGCTAGCTTTTTGGCTTTTCGTTTAGCCTTTGCTTTTGCAACGGCTACTGGATCTAAATGTTCACCAGCATGATATGTTGATGCCCAGAGAAGTGGATTCTGTTCCTCATCCACGAAACTCCTCATCATATGGCGAATGGAATCAGTAGAAATCACCGTTGTAATACCCAGTCTACCCCCCTGCTCAAAACATCATAAAGAAAAAAAAATGACAAAATACATACTCAAGTATAACTTCATAGTAAAATAAATTAACGGGATGAAGTCACAGCAAACTTGTATCCTTGTTTGTTACATATATCACTAAAGCTTCCAATACATAAGCAAGGAAAAAAAAATAATCAACACAACATAAGAATGGGCATACCAGCAAAGCAGAAAGTGTGGATTTGCCACACCCACTTGTGCCACACAAAAGAACCGTCACAGATTCCTTTTTTTCTCGGATTCTAAAAAAAATAGCAGGATAAAATATAAGTTTATATGTTCTAGGATAACTTAAACCATGTAAAGTTTATACAAAACAATAGTCAGGCAGATGATAAAAATTATTGCATACTTTTCCTTTACAAATGATTAAATTCCTCTCAGAAAAACTACAAAGCCAACAGATAACCTTAAGAAAATTCAAAAACAAAAAAACAAAACACACAGAAACGAATTTCATTCCACCATAACTGGATGTTATTCCTCCATACTTGCATAAGCACAAGTTAAAAAATCTTATCTACTGAGGTATAACAAAACTGCCAAATAAGGGACACATGCAAAACATCTCAAAGCCAACATGATCATTAATCAGAGTATTGCAGCTGGCCCACAGCAATCAAAGAAGATAAGGACAAGAAGTCGATACCTGCATGCGAGTAAAAGGTCCGCCCTTTGATTGGGACCTACATACTTGTATTGAGAGAGAACATGGCAAACAATATCCAAGAATTTCTCTCTCGCCACCATGACAGTAGTCTGTCTTTTATACAACTCAAATGGCATCGTACTATCAATCTGTGCATTATCTCTTCTCAGGTAACCACCATCCTTGTTTCCACCTTCACTCCATGCCGATTGATCTGAATTCATAGATTTAGGAGAAACATGCTCTGCCGAGTATGCACTCCTCATCACGTCAAACACCCTTCGACTAACCTACACAATTTAAGCATCCAAAACCCAAACTTTTGAGATAGATGTTGTTCAAAAACAAGAAAATTCATTGAAACAAAACAATTTGATCTAAAAACTATATTTTGACAACAATTGCAAAAGCCCATTCAAACAAACGCGATTCTAGGAGACAATTACCAATCTAACACCACATCAACACCAATAATTCTTAAAAAATCATGAAAACAAAGGCAAAAGCGGAGGGAAATTATAAAATCAAGACCTTGAAGGAATGACGAGGCTTGCAACCCATGAGCTGGAGAGTGCTCTGAAGAACAGGCCTGGTGTAACTAAAAGATCCACCTTTCCTCTCACAATCATCACCCCTCATCTCGTCCTCATCCACAACAACAATATACAACAACTTGCCCGGCTCCGCCATCTCCAAATCCCTAAACAAAAGCAAGCAAACAAATCCCTCAAAAAAAATCAAGCATGAACTCGAGAACACGACAATGTGGGCAAAATCAAAGAACTATAGATCAAACCTGGACTAGGATTCGGGCAGTGTATGATCCTCAACGTTGGGGTTAGGGTTTATGAAGGGCCCCCCGGGTCCTTCTCTCCCTTCCATCGCGACGTCGCCATGGCTCTCTTGTCCACGAATCCCAGGTTCCAAGCCTCCACTTGTCCCCTTCTCTCTCTTTCTCTCTCTCACGTTCAAATCAAAACCCGGATCCGATGTGGGGATCGTACAAAGTTAAATATACGTACCATTTAATCATCGTTGGATTAGACACGTGGCGATTAAGGAGAGGGTTTCGGAGTTTGTATTTGAGGATGGACCCGCGCTGGCAACAAGCATGAGGAACAGCCCGTTGTCTCGAGAGTCCGCGTAATTGGTGGCAGTTTCGTGGTTTTGGGGATTTGGAGGGGTTTTTTTGTATCTTTGCTGAAGAGACCCGTTTACACGCCACGCAGACGTTCGTATAAGTTGGGCTTTTGCCTCGGGATGCGCACTTTCTGACAGGGTCAGACGGATTAAGACCGGATATTGACAGTGTACGAACACGTGGATCCCATGTCCTCATGAACCTGGTTTTAATTATTAAAAAAATTAAATTAAATTAAGAAAACTATTTTTCTTTATTAATTATTATTTATATTATTATTTTATTTTACGGTAGTGATTAGAGTCCTTCTCATTGACTGATTAAAAAGGACGGATAACTTTGGCTGTTTCTGCTTTTAAAGAGAAATGAGATCTTTTTAGTTTTTAAGAGATGCCAATTGCCAGTGCATCGTTAAACGCAATTGTTTGAGAATTTCATTGCACTGGCTTTTGTGCCCTTTATTCTCATATCTACTCATTGTTTTTGCATGAATACTCTAACCGTTCTTTTCTTTAATTTCTGTTTTTTTTTTAATTTTTAAGATGGAAAACTATGTTTAGAACTTGATTAATATGAGATGATGATAATGGAGAAGAAGTTATAGAACTTCAAACACTACATTATTATTCCTGAAAATAATAAAAACAAAAAGTAAAGGAAAAGTATTGCTTGTCAGTACGTAAGGCATAATCAAAGCGTATGAGTTCCATTATTCTTAAAGAAAACCGAGTAGAAAAAGAGACAGAAAACCAAAATAAAAAAACAAAAACAAAAGTGCACCAATTGAACGCACGAAACCTGCCAGGAATTTTCCTTTCTTGTCATAACTATGATGTGATGGGAAATTGATAATTAGGAACTGACCAAGTCTAACAAACATGTCTAGACAAATAATTTACACAATGGTTATTAATATGTCAATATCTGCTCCCCTATTAATTATCTTTCAATGCTTGTTTGATATTTTTCATATAAATAATTAGTCATAACGTCCAATCAAAATGAGCAAATGAAGCATTGCATGTTCAAATTGTGTATGAATCTGGGAATGAAATCTTCAGTCTTGGCATAGAATCTTCTTCCGTTTACTTTGTTAAAAAATGGCGATGTCTCCAAAGTCTTCTTTCTGGAGAGGTTGAACTGCTCTTTAAGTTGTGGACGGTGGAATTGGGCTTTCTGGTCTTCAATGGATGCTCAATTACTTTGACATGAGCTCTTCTTTGTTCACACTTTGGATTTCAAACTTCAATGGTTCTAGACCCCCTTACAACTTCCAAAACAAACAACCGCTGTTGACTTTGCAATTACTCTAGAAGAACTTCAATGTTACTGTGACAGTCCTTTTCATCATATATTTGATGGATGGATACCTGATTTAGCTGATCCTCAGCCAAAACCTGACCTGTTATTCTCTAGAACACATACATGCACATTAGTTGGACTAGCTCCTAAATAATATTAATGTGTATTACATATAAATGATCAATCTTTTAAATTTAACAATACCTTTGAAAATTTCCCAAATCTCTTCATTACCTTCATCCCGGCCGGGATAAACACCCCACTCAGGCCTGGCCGCGCCACCCAAGTCCCGTGCTCCGTTGCCCCAAACTCCTGGCAACCCCATCAAATTGAATAAAGAAGAAGTATGAGCCTTGCCTATGTGATCATCTCAAATTTTATTATAATTTCAGTTCGCCAAAGTGAGTTTTGGTGTTTCAAGTCACAGGTTTATGGCATGGACCAGGTCAGCCAGCTGGTTTACCTGTCAAACCTGCCTGTCCAGCCCAAAATTTGAACCCGTAAATTTATTTCATGGATACATAGCATGAAACCATGAAATCCGAATAAACATTTATATACACACACACACACACACACACACTTGGTTACTATTAATATTTAGTATTGTTTACCTCTCCTTCCCCAAACTATCTTTTCTTAATTTCCTGAAGAAAAATGATGCATCCTAAATTTGCAGTTCATGAGTCGACGTGTTCATAGGTCAGGATAGTTCAGTTTTAGGTGCAATTTTAACTTGAATCAAAGGAAACAGGCTAAATACTTTTTAACTCGGACTAAATCAAATTTGTCAGAAGACCCAAAAGAAAATAACTCAATTCAATTAAATATGTGATGCAGATTTGTTATAATAAAAAACTCCTATATTCATCCTATAAGCAAAATAAAATGTAGGGTGAATAATTAAAAGGTGAGTTTTTTATTTTGATGGAGCTTATGACTATAGCTATGTCTCTGTTGCAGCACTAACTTTTCAACGGGCTTGCAAAACAAGAACAGTTTAGAAGTTCCAATAGGCTTAAAACACTTCAAATGATAGAGCACTAGCAAACAAATACTGAAAAAGCAACAGTGTTACCTATCAAGATGGCAAAATCTTAAAGAAGGGTCTTTCTCCTGTCGCCAAAACCAGGAGCTTTAATTGTAGAAACGCTCGCAGCTTATTCGTAACATAAATTGCCAAAGCCTCACCAGTTACATCCTCTGCAAAAAGGCAGAAGAGCTCTCAACTGCGTGGCCTTCTAAAAGAGAGGAAATGATTTCTTTTATTAGAGATGAAAACTTCTGGCAGGCTACTAAAACTTTACCATTCTCAAATTTAACAAGCAATTTCTCAAAGTTTGTGACAAATTTAGGAGAAAAACAACCTTGATCATTCTGAAAGCACAGTTCCAAATCACTCATAGAGGATACTCTCAACACATGGGTCATTCAATTCGATAAATCAAAGCAAACAAACATAAATATGAACCTAACTCATGAATGGACGGCTCCAGCAATGTTGAAGACTCGATAGCGAAAACGCCATCTAGATCTAGACCAACCTTATTAATGATATCAGTAATCATGTCTCCGGCAAACTTATCATTACCAGCTGAAAGAGAGGTAATGGCTGCACAAAACGGCCAGTTCTCATTAATAGCCCATCTCCTTTGTGCAACTATATTATCGGTTAGATTGGCAAATTCTTTAAAAACAAGGAGAAACTGCAAACTGAATGCATTGGCAGGACATTGGTACTACCTTTGGCTTTGATATCCCGACATCCCTGGACAATTGGCAGGTCAGGTTTCTTATCAAGCTCTTCGCAAGCCCCTGCGCATTCTTAATGCCCTTCTTGATGGAAACCGGGTTCAGAGGTGGCACTATGCATCCGAGGCTGATGATCTTGCATGGAAGGACGGATGCAGTTGTGGTCCCATCACCAGCAAAATCATTGGTCTTGATCGAAACAAGATCCACTGAGAAAATAAATAATAAGTATATTAAACAAGTCCAAAACTAGATCTTTCTTAACAAGATGAATGCCTTTCATATGGAACAACATGTAATGCCAATCATGTCAACCGATATATACACACAAATACCTCGGGTGCAGAGTACGCCGGCATCCTCCACTTGATGCCACCTTCCGAAGCTCTCAGCCTACCCCCAACCATTGAAACCCTGCATTATTACTCACAAGAACAAGGAACGTGACATTCAAAAAATGAGACGATCAAAGGGATAAACCTGAAGAAGAGATTGGAAAATAGGTGCGCTGGGAGATTGCATGTTTGCATTGTGATGGATGCTTGCTTGGCTTCAAGGATCAGAAGGGGATCTAGAGAGAAGCTGTCCCTAGACTCCGAAGACTTTGGAGTGGCGGCAGAGGTTCCAGAAGATTCCTATAGATCTTCAGGATTTATTTGATTACAAGAAGCAAACTGAGAGAATTTCTTTATAAAGGGGCCTTTATACAATACCACACCCAAAAATAACTCAATTAGAAATAATGATCCTCAGAAAACAGAAGAAAAGAAATAGGAAGACATGGTCAAAGAAGACGAATCTCAAAACACACATTGAACAGAAGAACTAAACCCTTATAAAATTATTATTCCCCTTCCCCCTTCTCTCTTTACATCCGGTAAGAAGCTCACTGCAGGAGTCCACCTCCCTAGTGCTTGTTTCCGAAATGCCACCACTTCTTCTTTTTCTTGGTTTCCGAGATTGGTAGCTCTGCGCAATTAACCACAAAGAATTGGACAAATCATGAGCTCTAAGGCAAGCTTCAAGATAAATTTGAATATGAAGAGTAATGAGGGATTTAACCTCCTTCAGGATAGATGGAGTTGTAATGCACCTCAGCCCAAAAGCTCAAGAAAATAACTACACAGATACAAGGTTTTTACATCAGAGCTTGATACCTGTTAATAGTTAAAAAGCGGAAAGGATCATTCTGTCAAACCTCGTCTAGACTTTTGAACATTAGGAAGAATCTCAATGTAGCAAGTATCCTTGAAAGATGTTATCACAAAAATTTTGACACCATACTGCAGCAAAAAAAGCTCAGGGCATAAATACAAGGGACGTGCTAAACACCTATGCAATACCAAGATTCTAAGGAAAAGGCTCTAGCGAACATGTAGGTTTATAAGGGAAAAAAACAAAGCATACCGAATCAGCAGCAGCCTGTAAAGTGACATGATCCCCCCATTCCCCTGATCTGCAATGTAAAACCACAAAACAGACAAATCAAGAGATTCAATACATATTTCCATAACAGCAACACCGCTTAAGTAATGCATGTTTGATATATAAACTATAGCCATACTTTGAAAGCTTTCTCAGGTAGTCACCATAAGCCATGGGAACATATCCTTCATAGATCTCAGGATTAGACTTAAGCTGAGAGTTGATAAATAAAGCTCATCAATGAATAAGTTCAGCAAGGAACCTATGAGAAAAGCATGGACAAGAGAAGCAAACATTTAACGTTCTAACCTGATTGATAACCTGCTGTCTAACAAATTTGTGGTGCTCAGGACTTCGATAAAATTGATCTGATAATGCCCGGAACTGGACAGATATAAATCAGAGCAGCAACTTATTTTTTTAGTTTTTCAGATGTATTGTAACTGTCATATCGTTCAGCAAGTGCAATATAATCGTAATTTGCCTTGCACATGAAATTGTCAGACAAACCTGACAGTTGCCATCTCCTTGAACCTTGAGCTCAACCAGATCATATAATAGCAACCTATAGCATACGCAACAAGCTCAAAACTGACAAAATGAATGTCACAGATTTGTAAATAATTTCAAGCATATGCCCTATAACATATTATTTAGTAAGATCCAGGAGGCATCATCCCGTTGGGCTGCTAAAAGTCTTCAAATATGATTGTAGAAGGACAAATATCTTGATAACTATGTTCAGCAGGGAAAAAAAAAGTTCACAATTTTGTTAGTGTAAGAATGCTATAAAAAACAGCATATAAATTCAAATAACTTATTAAGAAATGAAACAGAAAAGTAGAGAAACTGATCCCAAAGATAACCAGTCTAATTAACTTCAAGATTGCATAGCTAGAAACATATAATAAACACTGAACAATCTAGTAAAGAAAAAACTAATCAGAGTTATACAACTTAGTACAGCCTTTAGGTACAACAAGCCCTCAAGCCCACTTCAATATATGTGGCTGTAAATTCACCTCAGATAAGGGAAACTGACTCATATATTTCATATATTTCATAGCTTCAAAATATTGTTTCTTTCTATTAACCTCCATATTTCCTTTTTCTCATCTATATAATATTCAGACCAAGAGAAAGAGAAATAAATCTCAATTTAGTCAAGAGAATGATTACAAATCCCAATCATATTGTTAGAGGGAAAAATGCCTAGGTCATGCCCTCGGTCAACTTACAAATAAAATGCAAGAGACAATAGTTTATTCCCGGAAAGCCTTGACGTGGTTGATAGGACACAAGACAAATTGGCAAAAAGTTATCAGCATGAAACATCTCAGAGTAAGCATAAAAGTGAACAAACGGTGGCTATACCTATCAAGAAGCCTTTGATGGTCTGACGTGGCTTCATCAACTGAAGGAATCTCTCCATTTATTCGGGGAACATGCTTTAATGAACGCAGATAATTGACAGTCAGTTAGCAAAACTAAAAATGTCCACTGTGATACACTAACAAGGGGCAATATAATAGATGAGAAATTGTTAAGTAGGGGGAATGTAAAAAAATGAGACTGCAGGCAGAGGTGCATTCACCACATAAGAGGACATTTTGTAGATGCACCATGACCAGACAAGCAATAAAAGATAAAAAGAACCGTAGCATGGGACCACTACTATTGTTTGTGAAACAAAAAGATGATGAGTGTAGTACAAAAATTCATGCTGCATACAAACAGAGAAACATACATCTAAAAGTCATTCACTATTACTTTAGACTGGGTGCATACTCAAAGATCATAACCAAACATCTGGATGAGTAAAGCACAATCAGAAATGTAAGCAGGTGATCAAATTTTTTAAGTATGTAATCTCTGTGGAAAATCATGGGATATCTAATGTATGTTGAATCAGAATTATAGCCTTTTTTCATAATATTTTGGGCAGCAGATATCTTGGTCTGAAAGAAAAAAAGTGTTCTGTCCACACCAAGTGCTCTCATATGATGAAATTAGGAAATGCAAATCCAAACAGACCATTACTATATTATGCAGAACCAAGTGAGAAGACATATAGGCCATAAGCCACAATTGCCTAATAGTGCTGTTTGAGAAGAATCATCCTCCAATTTAATAAAACCACATCTTTGTAAGTATCCTTAGACTTACAGGAATAGGGACCATCTGGTTTAGCCTCTTGCCTACTTCACCATCAAGGACAGAAAAATCATCTGTCAGCTCCCAAGTCCAGCTTTCCTCTTCATATAGTTTCTCTTCAGGACTTGAACAAGAGCTGGAGGCTTCCCTATCATCTTCTTCTTCATCACCACCTTCATTCTCTAAGCAGAGTAAAACAGAGATAAACTACAACAAATATATAACAAGAACAGAAGAAATTTACCATATTGCAGACCACCCAAGTAATTTTACAATCCTAAAAATACCTGAGCTGTTGTAGTTCCGAAAGGGCGGACCAAACCAATCGTGCACAAGAACAGTTGCTTGCATATGCTCTTCATCTATATGTGAAGGTCCAGCTACCTCTGTAACAGCAAATTGTGAATGTCAAATAATTTCATCATTCATGAAATAATATAGTACGTGTAAATTTACCTTCCAAAGCATAAGTTCCACTGTAATAGCCAGTGTCATTCTGCATTGATGTTCCACAATACCCGGAGTTTGCAAATGGATCACCATGAAGAAGATGGAGGCCCCACTGGAGAACATCAGGATCTTGTTCATACATAGTCATCAGCTTCAAACCTGATTTCAGTTCTTAAATCAAATACATGAATATTCAAAACAACATTTCATTTAAAAACACACAAAGGAAAAGCATGCAACATCCCTGACCTCAAATATATTATAGAGGAAAGAATATTTGAAAAATGCTTTACTGACCACACAAAACAAATAGAATACATATAGATAAGATGAATAGAATAACAAATCAACATAAAATTTATTATTTCACCATTTAAAAACAATGAGCAGACCTATCATAATTCTTCAAAGAGATTCTCTCCACCTTTGATTTAGGAATATGTAGAAGTGTTTCCTATGAGATCAACTTGCAACTCTTTTTTGAAGACCTTGATTTGGATAAAGTAATAAGCTAATGACTTTTTTTATTTCATAATGGGAAGAGTCAAATCCCAATATTACTAAATAATAATAATAAATTAATAATAATAATATCATAATCTTTCAAGAATGCAAAACACATCAGATTCCAACAGCCTGGTGATCAAAAAATAAAATTTTTCCCAAATCAAACTACACATCCTAAAAAAAATTTCAAAAAATGGTCAATCTAATACCAGTGTTGCTTCCCGCGATTTCACAGCTATCAACATTGAAATGCATATAGTTGTACAAACACTACACTTCTTGATGAATCAAATCACAACATCAATTAATTAATAACAACAAATACATCACAACCAAGATCACAATCCCAACATCGGATCACATCTTGAACTAAGAAAAAAAAACTCAAAAGAAACCAAAACATTCAATAATCCAACAATGAAGAACATAATCAAACAGCAAATAACCAAACCTAAATCAATCAAAGAAACAAAAACACCAAATTACTCAAACAAACACACACTTAATCGAAACAAGAACTCACCCCGAACTGAACCGATCGGAGCGACGAACACGAGGTCTCGATCTTGAAATCAAAGAAAGATCGAAAGATCGAGCGCGAGAACGAGAGAAATGGATCTCGCGGACGTCGCGGGACGCTAAAAACCTTGATTTAAACGGCGCGGCCACGTCGAATCAGCCGTTGGATCTTTCAACACGATCTGAGCCGTTCGATGCTGGCGCGTGAGGGGGACGTGTACGGCCAAGATTCCCCGAGGGACAAGGGTCCAGAATAAGAAAGCGAAGGGGTGGTGCCCTTATTCATACCACATCATCACGGGGTGTTGAACTGGAGGAATCTTACGATGAAGAGCATCTATCTGACACGTGTCAGTAATCGGGGCCCATTTTTGTGCTGATAATGGTGCTGTGGGTCCCACCTCTGAGCTGTGCCTTCCGAGCTCGTCGTGGGGCCGGATGTATTATCCACCGTCTGATCATCAATGTACGGCTGATGCTATCAGCCATGTGTGTCTTATATAATGATGATCATTGATCAAATTCAATGGCTGTGATTCATCTAAATAATTCTAATAATTTTTTTCTCACTTTATGATTTTTTGGTAATAAGTTAAGTAAAAAAATTTCAGCGTTTGTTAACCAATTTGGTGAAAATTTGGGAAGAATTATGAATTTTGAAAAGGGTTGGTATGAGAAGAGAAAAGCATAGGACATGGCAGTCAAAAAACACTGTGCATTTTAAAGAAGTGATTTATGAATTTTCACTGACATCTTTTGTCAATTTTTGGACAGAAATTGAATGTAACTAGAATGCAATTTGTCCTCAATTGAATGTTTGCTTGTGGAGAGCATAAATTTTTTGAGTTTGCCAATGGATGTTGGAAGTAGTATTTTGTTTTTTTTCTTGGTAGATACCAAACAAACCCATGTACTTTTTATGTTATTAAATTTATTTTTAATTTTTTTAATTAAAAAATCTCCAATTCAATCTTTGAATTCATAAGCATTCATAAAAAGCGTGCCAATTTATTAGCTGTTTAAGTTGGAGGGTAAAAAAGCATTAATGAAAACCGCGTTTCCCAATTGTTTTAATTCAAAAGTTAGTTGGGTTCCATGCGTTTCCCCTCCACGCCCAGCGCGGGAAAGGTAACGGTTCGGTGACCGTTTGCCTAACAAAGACACAGCCTATAGTTTTAGAATGGCATAGCCCATAGATAATTCATTGGTAGCCGGGTCTCTATTAGAATTTTTCATAAATGGTGGAAGTTTGAATTGATATATTTCTGACAGTGTAAGTAATGGTTATTTACATATTGTGTCAATACCTACGTGTACATGGGCTCTATTCTCACTTGTTCTGTCAATATTTATGCTTGTTTTTATTTTTTTTAATAGCTTAATCACTCATTTTAGCAATAAAAAAAATTAATATTATGACCATGAGATATGGCACTTATAAATTATAAGTGACAGTTTGTTTGAATATTTATATTCATTAGTTTTAATATGATAACTTGTTTGATTTTTTCTCATTAATGGATATGAACTTTGATTGAGGGAGGTGTGATTCAGTGTTTTGTTTTGACTCGATGGAGCATTTAGTTTGGATAACGATATATATAATTAAAAGTATAACAATTTTGTTGTTTCTTAATGGCATGTTTGATAGAAGCGTGCAAGCGTGTTGTCTTTTTGGAACTAAGATAAATAAATAAAGCAAAAAAAAAAAAATCAAAATCAAAATTCAACACTAGTCAATTTTTTCGCTCGTGAACAAAATGAATATAAAATTTTGTTCTAAAGTGAAAAAATCAACTGTTTTTTTTTTTTAATGTATAAACCTTGGATTTTCATGTTCAGAGTAATATATATATATATATATATATATATATATATATATATATATATACACACATAATTATCTCCTTTATAGTTAAATATTTGTAGATATTTAAAAATCTTCATAAATAAATTACTAATACTAGATATGTATATCATGACAAATATGTTTTAATTAATAAATTAAAATTTAATGAACTTGGACATTGAATCCAAACTATAAATGCAACTTTATCATTAAATATATATACATATATTAATAAAAAAATAAATAAATTACAATTTTTTAAAAAAAAAATATGATAAAATAACAAAAAAAATAAAAAAAAAATAGAAGATCCACTAGAAATAAATAAAAACAGTAAATATAATTGTCGTGTTACAATAGGGCCACAAATAAACTTGCATTATAACAAGATCTGTAAATTAATTTTTTTTTTTTTTATAAAGAGTGGATAAACCACTAGTTTATTAAAACAAGAAATAGAACAATCATAAAAATGATAAATTAAATTTTTTTCATAACTAAAACTAAATAGAGAAAAAAAAACATAATGCTATTAATTTTGCAAATAGTCACAATTGGCTGAAACTTGAAAAATCAATTGAATGTATGGAAGAAAACAAAGAAAAATAAATTGTCAAAAAAAAAAAAAAGCAAAGAACAAACATCCACTAACATAATTCTTGATTCCCCACAATCACCACTAACAAATAAATAAATACATAAATAAATAAATAAAAAATTATTAAATCCAAATCCCATAATATCTCAGCTCCTTTTTTAATATAGGTATAATACCCGAATTGGTCCTCCTATTTTTCTCTCTCTTCCCTTTTAGTCCCTCTACTCAGAAATACTCCCGATTAGTCCCTCTACTTTTGAAAATGTGCTCACTTAAGGAGAAGTGCTCCCAATTAGTCCCTCTACTTTTTAAAATGGGACTAAGTTGAGGGACTAAGTGGGCTCATTTTCAAAAGTAGAAGGACTAGTTGAGAGCATTTCTCCCTAAGTGGGCACATTTTCAAAAGTAGAGGGACTAGTTAGGAGCATTTCTGAGTAGAGGGACCAAAAGAGAAGAGAGAGAAAAGTAGAGGGACTAATTAGGGTATTATACCTTTAATATATATATATATATATATATATATATATATATATAAAGACTATAGTAAAATCCAATTCCTATACTGCCAATTTATTTACAATTAGAACCTCAACTTTTCAAAAATTTACAGCCTTGCCACTCCAATCCCAATCTCAGTATTTTATTTTATTTTTTTAATTTTCTTAAAAGAAAAAAGCAAAAAAGGGTCGTCATCGTCGTCGTCATCGTCATCGTGGAGCGAGAGAGACGGAGATGTTGGTGGGCATCTGGAACCTTTTCTCCCACTCTTTGGACTCCAGCAAGACCTTCGAGATCTTGCCGGCGACCCACTCCATCCCCGGCCGGGCCTTCGCCTCCTCCGCCACACACCGGAGTGCTACCCTTATGAGCTTCTCCGCCGACGCCACTGGGAATGAGTCTCGGAGCCGCATATCCATCCACCTTCTCACCCTCCCCGATCTCTCCTCGTCTTCCGTCTCCTCGTCACCGACCCCGATCGTCTCCCTCGCCGTCTCGATCACTGAGGTTCTCTCCACAACCATCTTCTCAGTTGGCAAATTGTATTTTAGTGCTTCCTTGCCGGAGAGTAGCTCGAGAAGGACCACACCGAAGGCGAAGACGTCTGAACTCGGGGAGATCCAACCACCGGCGATCACCTCCGGCGCCATATAACCTCTTGTGCCCTGGACCAAGGAGGCAGTGGGCGCCGTGGAATCATCAGGGATCTCGCCGGATAAAGCCGCGGCGCCGAAGTGGCAGATGCGGGCGCGGAGATCCGAGTCGGAGATGATGATGCTGGAGCTCTTGATGCGGTTGTGGACGGGAGCAGCGCCATTGAGGGAAGCCGGGGAGTGCTGGTGGATGTAGTCAAGCCCCTGGGCTACGTCGGCGGCGATCTGGACGCGAGAAGACCAGGATGAAAGCGGGGTGAAACTAGGGTTTCTAGGGTTTCGTAGAAGAAGAGAGAGAGAAGCTCCAGGAGCGTATTCATAGACAAGATAGAGATGAGGGGAGACGAAGGAGGCGCCAAGGAGAGGGATTATGGCGGAGTGGTGGGCGCGGGAGAGGGCGGAGAGACGGGTGGGAAGGGAGGAGGGGTCGCCGGAGAGAAAGCGGCGCTGGACAACGACGACGTCGCGGCCGCGCAAGGAGCAGCGCCATGAGGAGGAGGATGATGAGAGGCGGGGAGAAAGGAAGCCGTTGGTGGCGGTGGAGATCTCGCGGAATTGGTAGATGATCGGGGTTTCGGGCAGCGAAGCACGGACGCTGGCGAGTGAGGTGCGGCTCGACGACGACGAAGATGCGGTGGCTCTGGAGCTGGAGCTGGAGCTGCTGGTTGTGGCGGCGGCGGCGGCGGCGGTGGCGGAGGAGGAGGAGGAGGAGTTGAGGGTAGTGGAGGGTTGGGATCTGGATCTCGAGATATGATCGGACGGTCTGGGTTTGGGCTCCGTGGCGAGGGCGTCGCCTCGGGATTTGCACATCCGCTTGGATCTCCAGATCATGGGCGGGTGATCGATCGGTGGAGGATGGAGAGATACCATACAACGAATGCTTATAGTTTTCTCGGACAGTGACGTGGCATGTGGCGAGACGTTGCACGAATCTCAAAGATGGTTGTGTACGGGCATGGTTAGGTATTGATGATGCGTTCCAGGCTGGTGTGGAAGTTGGGGTTGAGACTTTGCCTGAGTCAGGTATATATATATATATATATAATAATTTTTTTAAAGAAAAAAATATGCATTTGAGATAAACTATTTAAAATGATTTAATTGTTTAATTAGCATATCAAAGGTTCTGCTCCTGTGGAGATTATTTGAGGATTTATTAAATTTCAACAATTTCGGTTGATGAATGATTTTGACTTTGGGAATAGGTCAGCGCGTAGGTTCTATGAATTTCACAGGATTGGTTTGAAGTGGTATATATATTTACAGAATAAAATACGCACGTGGTGCGGGACAAGTCACTCATGGGTCTAATTTATTGTTAAAATATGATTAAAACTAATAATATCTGGTACCTCATTGTAAGTATTTCATCAAATTTTGAGTTTAATATAAACCGTGGATTTAGGTCATAAATCGAGGAATTTGATTATAATTATGTTTTTTTAAAAAAAAAAGAAAAAAAAAATTATTAAGCTTTGTTGAAGGATTAATTTAGGCCCAAGTATGTTAGCTGGGCCTTGGCCTTTGTTGGGCCTGCCAATAAGATGCCTTTATGCCCTAAATTGAGGGTGAGAGAGATCAAAGAAGACGTTGCGAGGGCTTTGGATGTTCTCCGATGGCTGTTGCTCGCCTGCTGCTTCGAAGCCGTCTCGCCTCTCTCTTATCCCATCATCGGCCTCAATCCCAAGGTACTCTCTCACTCATAGCCATGATCTTTTCTTTCTTTGATGCTTCAATTTGATCATCTTGTCATGTTTCATGGAGATTTTTCATGTCCCTTTTTGTTTATTGACGTCCTCCCTCAACATGGCAATATAATTCTTTGAAAGATTAGGGAAAAAAAAAGAGCTTTTTTTGTATTGGTTTTCAATGAAGAATAGTATGTGTTTGATCTCAAAAGGCGAGACTTTTTTAACTATGTTTTGATACTGAAGGTCTTAGAAAATGGAGAATTATTAATCCTTCTGAAGATTTGTTAATGAGAACCCCTTTTTTTCTATCCTTCTTTTTTATGTGAATCAGTATTGATTTCTCTCCATGATTGAATTTAGGGAAGTAGATAAGTGAGAAAGATTTTTTTTTTTTTTTTTTTAATTTATTTTTTTGATAAGTGTGGACAAACCAGAATTTGAAACCTCAACCTTTGGCTTAAAGTGAAACACCAACTCACCTATTGTAGGCGGAAAGATTATTCCTTTTCTTTGTTTGAGTTTGTGGAATGGAATACCAAAACTTTTTGAGAAAGATTGTTTCTTTTTGGTGTTTGAGTTTGTGGAATGGAAACAATTTTTTTTTCAATCCAAATGTAATGTATTCAATCCTAATTCGTGCCATATTTCAATCCATTTTACTCTGTTCTTTGCCTTATTTTTTGTATTGTTTTGAAATTAAGTTAACCAAACTCAACAATTGCTTTGGTTTCAGGACTTGCACTGCCTTTCCAGATAAGAAATGTTGTTAGAGGTATACATGAAACAGTGAACACAGCTGATGAAGATTTGAATAACCCAACGACTCCTCATAATGATTCAAATCCTCCTTCAACCTATGTTCAAATGGCTGATACTAGTTTCATGAAGGACCCTAATGTCAAATTCACCGCCTTCTCCAACTTAAAACCTTCGGCGAGGCATGATATGGCGATGGTATTTACCTGCAAAGTCTGTGAGACAAGGTCTGTGAAGACATTGTGCCGGGAATCTTATGAGAGAGGAGTCGTGGTGGCACGGTGTGAAGGATGCAGTAATCTCCACCTGATTGCAGACAGACTCGGGTGGTTCGGAGAACCCGGGAGTGTCGAAGATCTCTTGGCTGCTCAAGGCCAAGACGTGCGCAAAGGTTCTATCGACACTTTAAATCTTACTCTCGAGGATTTAATTGGTACTACGAAATCCTCATAATCATCAATATAGTTCTGTCTTGAATTTATTGTTGTGCTTGTTCATTATATCCATTTAAACTTCTTGATGCACTAAAGATGAGTTCTGATTATCCAAGTTATGTTTATTATCCAAGCTCAGATGAAATTCTAGAGGCATTGTTTCCTTGGTGTTCAATTGTGTTGAAACCTCTAAATTCTATTCATATTTGCAGGTGATATGGGGAAATAGTTATTATATTTACATTGAATGTTTGTTTGTCTTGAATCTTCCACAAATTTGCTCATTGGCAACTGCTGTCAGAAACAATATCATAAAATTGTATTTTACCAATTTAATTCAAAAATTAAAAGCAAATTGCGGAAATTGATAAAAAAAAAGGATTCTAAACTGGGTTCTAAATTGTATCTGTCAAGAGTTTTGATCATCTACTTGTATGCACACAGATACATTCTTTTGCAACAATCACTATGGCTCATATGAACCACCAAAACCTTTTAATTGATCTGAGCCCCATTCCATGAACCCTAAGATCATTTACATCTGATTTAGGCAACAAAGTCATGAACCACTTGACTGCCAAAGTGCCTCGTCATCTGCTGCTGCTGCGGCGGGGGAGGCTGCTGGGCAGTGCCCGCTGCTCCGTCGCTATGCCGGAGGCCCAATGTCAGAGACACTGCCCCTAGTCCACCCATTTCCATACCACCATGGTAGAAACTCATCAACCCGCCATCGATGCCGCCTGGGACAATACACTCCTCCATCCTTGATCTTTTTTCCCGGTGCCACTGCTCGAAATTCCGGTAACGCTCGTTGTTCTGAGCTGACACCATCGAGGAGCAATCCGAACCGGGCTTGCTTGACTGTGCCTCAGATCCTAGTTGATCTTTATTCATTACCATCTTCCCTTCATTCTTGTTACCAGCATTGAGGTTCATTTCAGCAATGCCTTTAGTCTCAAGCATGTGTATTTCCTCAACCATTGGTTTCCACAGCCTCACCCTGGCATTGATGAACCAGTTTGAAACCTAGTCAAACAAAGAACAAGAAACACCACAGATGTTCAGTTCCAGTTCACCTACTGACATGACATGATTAAATTGTTTGAATATTGCATGGATCGTATGATAGTCAAACAGTGACCATCGATTAAAGCACTGCTCACACGCCAGCATTGCAGGTCTGCTCACATGCTATGTCCATAAAAAGCCCTAACCCTAACCCTAAAAGCTCAGCAACATAGTCATTGCATGCCTTAAGAAGCACACTGTGAACATTGAATCATGAGAGACGGAACTTGAAAAGATTACCTGGTTTCTGGAGAGCCCTGTCTGAGTTGCCAACATGTGTTTATCCGTATCAGTTGGATACCTGAGGAAAAAAACAACAGGACGAAGTGCACACGTGCATGAGTTGTCTCTTCAACCAGAAAGACGTGCATGATACAATCCATGTGTGTACGTAGCAAGACTCAGAGAAGAAAACCTACGGATGAAGGAAATGCTCAAACAACCAGGCTCTGAGAACAGCAACTGAACGCTCCGGGAGACCTCTTTGGGGCCTCCAAACCGGTGGACTATGATCGGTGAAGCCGGTATCCGTTGACTTGCGAAGGCCTTGATCAATGAATTTAGACCTTGAGATATGGTTATCAGCTTTGCTGGAGCTCGGTGAACACATTAATTCTTCACCAAGCATTTTGCTCATGTGCCGGATTTGATCTGATATAGCATTCTTTATGCATCGGAAATGCTTGGACACAGACTTGAGGGCCAATGAGGTGTAGGGTGTGGCAGTGCTGAGACCTGCGACTGATTCGAATGCCGAGACTACCATTTGCATCTGCTGGTGATATTGCTTGTATCTTCTGCATACCTGCTAATCCATAGAACAGCTGAGTTTCAGGTGTAAAAATAATTAGCAAGTTCATTTAAGGAAATCAACTGAACTAATGATCACATTAGGCATGAATTAAAAGGATTCATAGAGACAGTTAAAAGAGCTAACTAAAAGCCATTTTGCATGAAAATCTCAGCTAATTATCCTATCAAATTTTAAGGACAATGGAAGTATTATTCTTTACCTTGATCACAAAACCACACGCCATCGCATACATTTAATTTCCCAATAATCTAACCTCAAAAAGGCAAGTAATTTGGCATTATTACCCAGCCAAAACAAATAAGCTGTACAAGTCTATTGGATGAGCTTCAGTTTCCTTCGTTGAGTAGCAGTTTACGCTCAATGCACATTCAGCAGATAATTGAGTGAACCATGTTCAATTTTTATTTGATCATACAGAGCAGATTATCATTACCGAAGGAACATTCATTTCACTCAAATAAATTCCTACTAATGGTAGAAGACATGCATTTATGGCAAATAGAAAACTTTTATGAGGGAACTTCTCATGTGCAACAGGTTTCTGTGAAAAGCATATTCTTCAATTAAAATTGACATACCTTGCATTTTCTAAGGGGATGAACTGAATACCTATTCACTAATTAGGGAATGATGCAGTAGTCCAACTATTTTGGCATAGAAAATGGATTCATAAAGACTGCCATATATCATAAGGAAATGACAACCCATTGTGACCCAGTACATCCATAACTCCAAGAACATGCAAGAAGACATTGCGCCTTTTAATAAATTTGATAAGATTTTACACAAAGAAGACACTAGACATGCATTTGTTTACTGACATTTAAGCTCAATATGGTTGTCTCACAAATTCAGAAACCTTGCCAAAGTTTCGCAAGTTATTTGTATCCAATGTGTCAATATTAAGATACAAAATGAGGGTACAACACAATAAACTTGCAATAAATGTGACACAAAAAAATCCCGTGAGAACTGACAATATACTGGTCGGTAGAAATCCTATTCATTACAACCAAAGGCATAAAAATGCTGCTGAGCAACAAAGCCAATTCTAAGATGACACATGAGAACCTCTCTATAATCTTGAGTAAAACTAAGTTGACACAATTCTGAGCACCCCAAATAAGATGTACAACAACAGTTGCATGTTACGCTGAGAAGAATAGCTGCTATGTACGAAGAGACTATTTTTGAAATAACATAATTTAAGTAGGACAAAAATACCTTGACGAGACACCATTTCTCAATACATGTGAAAGGAGCATTCCATAGCTAATGGAATTAAGAAAAATTTAGAAATAGAAAAAACTAAGAAGTAATGTCAATAGGAAGGTAAAGAGCATAACAAATAATCATGAAACTATTCCCAACTTCACTTAGCTTGTGACCTCATTCTATCATCCTAAAAGCTATCACTGTTCATGTTGTCCTACCTGATTCTCCCATCTAATTAATCAACCACACTTTGCATATATTCAACTTCAACTGAGCACCATGGTTTACAAAGATGATAGTTTGTGCTTTCGTTCAGCATAAAAACAGCTCCTATAGTGTGTATCAGTACCCTTGTGATGAACATTATCATCATCAGCTTTACACTTACAAGGTTCACTGTTTTCTTGCTAGGACAAGTATTCCATGGACTTATCTAATGAAGAATTCCATAGTGCATATCAGGCGTAAGAAAAACGACAAGAAGAAACACCCACAAGCAAAGAAATTCACTGATTTGACAACTTCTAATCAGTATTTCTAATCAAGATAATCACAAAACCAAAAGAATTCAATCAGTACACTGACCTCTTCCTGCATTACCAGTAGCTTCGCCTTCTTCTGCTGAAACTCAGGCCGATGACTAGAACCACTCCCACCATCACCATTAATCTCAGTGGATCCATATAATGAAGACAAACAAGCTCCTGAATCACCACCACGAACAACCCCTTCCTTCTCAGCAGCATCACGGCCACCATTCGGGCCAATAACCGCGTTGCAGAACTCTATCAACAGCTGCTGCGCCGGCTTCAAGAACTTAGAGCTCTTCAAGATGGTGGCGTAGCCGGTAAAAGGCCCCAGTGGCCCAACCGCCCGGCGAACATCCATAGACGAACCAACAGCACCATGAAATCCCTCACAATGAGTATTATTATACCCTCGATTTGAAGCCACAAACTTGGCATAAGATCCCAAAACCCCAACCTCATTCCCCCCTTGCGAGCTCTGCAATCCTTCAAACTGCTGAACCGATGCCGGATTCGAAGCCAGCGACAACGAAAGCCCTTGAGTCGCACTGAACTCCCCTTCCCCATTCCATTGCTGATGCTCTCTTCCCATCCACACTGACCCAGTGTTATCAATCCTAGGGCTAGGTAGAAGCAAGAGCTCATTACCTCCATCCCACCCCGCCATTCCCATCCCTTGATTCGTCGTCGACGAACTCACCACCTCCTGAAGCCCATTCTGGCAATACGCCGTCGAAAACTGCAAGCTTTGCGCCTCCTGATACTGCGTTCCGATCAAAGATCCATCAATGCCCGCTACTCCCACCGCATCTTGATACTGAAATTCCGCCGCCGCCGCCGCAGCAGCAGCCGGGTTACCAAACTCCATCACAGCCGAAGACGAAAACATCGCAGGATCAAACACATCCCTCACCTGCATCATCTGCTCACCAGCACCACCAGGCTGCACTCTCAGCTTATTCCTCCTACTCTGCTGTGCCACATGCGCCGCCGCCGCTGCCGCCGCCGCAGCCTCCGCCCGGTACCCACTCATCCCTATCATCCCCAAACCCTACGCCATTACCAACCCCACCAAAAGCTTATCAGTGACGAGTTTTTCCTTCCCTCTTATTTTTTTTTTAACCATTACGGTGAATATATTTGTACTAGTTTCATGCAAAAATACCAAAAAAAAAAAACAATTAATTTATTACCATTTATCTTAAAATAAAAATAAAAAAATAAAAACTTTTTGTTACTGTGAAGAATGCTACGAAAAAGAGAGTTAAAAACAGGGACATGGGAACAAGACGCCAAGAATAAACCCACTTTTTCTAAAGTAGAAAAAAGTTTCCCAAAAGCAAAAAAAAAGTCCTGATTACCTCCCAGTGCTGCCATATTCCCCCCTCCCTCCTTCTCCGTCCTTTTTAACTAACGCCGTTACTTTTTTTTCTTTTTTTTTTTCACTCTCTCTAATTATAAATAAATAAATAAAATGGAAGGGAAGTTACTATTTAGTATTTACCTCCCAGATGCTGACGGAGTTAATTTTAACCGCGAGAAGGGGATGAGAAGTAGAAGGGAAGGGGGGAGAGGGAAATCACGGTGACTGTCTCCGTCGATGGGTATAAAAAGGGAGGAGAGAGGGGAAAAGACAAGAAAGGACATTGGATTGAGTGGGAATTACGAGAATGCCATTGCACTATAATGGAGATTACGTGGCTGGGAGTGATTGGGGGAGTGCACCGTGTCGGGTGGGGGGTTCAGAGAGATGACGTCAGAGGTACCCGGGATTACCGGGGCGGTCACCAGACCCCCCACAAAGCGCAGCTCACCGCCAGATCTTTTGCTTAGCTCGCCTGGTCTTTCTCCGATTACCGATGACCGCCCTGGTGCTCAGATCCCGTACATTCCTAGAAAACAGATATATATATATATATATATATATATTATATTTTTTTTACTAGTAGGCAGCAAATAAATATGTCAAAAGAACAGATACGGGAGTAAATCAGTTACAATGGCTTACGGATCTTCTAGAAAAATCTCTCTATTCTATAATTTGGATGGGTGAAACTATTATTTCTTTCATAAGTGACCCACACTTAAATGATAAATAATATAAAAATAGTATTGAATCTAGACATACATTGTATTGTATGAATAATATAAAAACAGTATTAGAGTTAGGGTGAATAATACATAAACAGTAAAAAAAAATATTACTTGAAGAATGATGTGAATGTATGACTTTCCCATGGCGTACTATTGGACTATTTATTATATTATAAATATAAAAAATGGGTTATTTAAATTAAATAAAAATAAATTGAAGCAATGATGAGAGGGAGTGCATGGGAATCTGGGCCGTTGGTTTGAATGGGAGGGAGAGGGGAAGAGAGAGACCAATCAATAATGAACGGGGCAGAGGGGAGCTGTTTGATTGGATGGCTGGGATTGGAGTGTGGGACCGAGGGGATGATTGGACGGCTATGATCTTATGCGTGTGATGTACCGAACCATCAGATAAACATGTGTTGAGTGCCTGTGCCTGTGCTCGTGTTGGGACTCGGAGTTGGGTTTGATTCACTGACATCATCATCCCTTTTATGCTTCTGCTGCCGCTTCTCTTTAATGCTCTTCCCCTTCCTTACCTTGTTCCTCACCCACATCACAACTCTCTCTTCCCTTCTCTGTTTTTTTTTTTTTTTTTAATAATTATTTTTTAATCATAGGATTAAATTAGTTCGGACAAAATATCAAAATTGTAATCTATTTTGGTTTTCCTCCCTTTTAATTATCTAGTATAAAATTTACTTTTTTGGTCCTCGAATTTTTATATTTTTATCTTTTTTGTCTCTTTGACGAATCTGTCCTTTTCAGTGCTCAGATTTGTATATTTTAGTTTTTTTTTGTCCCTCTAGTTGACCAATGTTCATTAGCTAAATGAACTAAAAAATAAAAATATGCAAATAAAAGAATAAAAAAACGGATTTTATGTTGAAAGAACTAAAAGAACAGTAAACGTAAAATAAAATATCATTTTGATATTTTCACCAATTAATTTGGAAAAAAAATATGCAAAACCTACAAAGAAATAGACTTGACTCATATGTTGGTTTTTGGTGTGTATATATATATAAAAATTCAAACTAATATTGGACGAAATGAATGGATAAGATTTTGACAGGCAACGATGAGTCTTTCATATACTAGGTACTTTAAGGTCCTCAATGTGAAAACGAGTTGACACTCATTCCTAGAGCTATCAGTTAAAGGCCTATGTTCAATTATTAGTTGTGTCTACATCTTTGATTTATATTTGTCAAAAAAATTTGAATTCAAAATCACTTGATTTAAAACCTAAATTTGTAACATTTGGTTATGTTGATTTCTTTGTTTATTGTTATTATTAAGATGGAAATAATTTTATTAATTAATATTTTAAATTATGTATAATGTTTTGTCACCACATAAGTAAGAAAGAGAGAGCTACCAATTTTTTGCCTCTTAGATTTATTATGTTTTCATATTGGTTTATTTTCACTATCAACATAAAAAAAAAATTTATTAATTAAAAATTAATAATATTTTAAATAATATATATATATATATTAGCTTTGGTTTCAGAGAAAGAAGGAAAGAAAGAAAGAAAGGGAATACACTGTAGTTGTTGAGTGTTGTGTTCTGTGAACTGAGACTGTCACACAGACACACATACACACTGCAGTGGTTCTTCTGCATGTGAATAATTTCTGACACATAAAAGAAATGCCACCAATATTGTTCATGTTTCATTAACTATATAAAAATAATATTATTTATTATTTAATATTATAAATAAATAAATATATATATATATATATATAGAGTCAATCTTAAGGGTGAGATCTCATGTAAAGACATCCAATCGAATCCTTGTGACTTCCAATGAAGCAAAAAAACATTCTCAGCTATCAAACCACATCCATCAATCACTAGTCACTCTCTTTCATTCACTCCCCTGCTTTGCTTTTCTTCCTTTCTTTCTTTCTTTCTTGCTTTCTTTCCTCCTTTTTATTTTTATTTTTTATTTTCTTTATTTCTCGTTGTTGTTATTTTATATTTATTAATTGGTTTGAGGTTGGTATGTATATTTATGATGGCCATTTATGTCTTGGAGGTATTAATTAACTCTGGATTTCTAAACCATACATGTTATTAATATGTTGATATCTCATGGTTATTGTTTTTTTAACAAAAAAATATACAATAAAATGTGCACATGTGCCGAAAATTAATCATCTAATTTTCATATCCTCACTCAGCGACATAGAATTTAGATAATAAATCCACATACATAATCAAAGACTCGTTATCACCACTGTGTTTAGCAAGAGTTAAATTTGAATTTTTTTTTAATGTCTCATACTCAATTTTTGCAGTGAAACCTCTTTGACTATAAGCCCTTCAGTGCAATATTTGATTGTTAAAACTTAATTAGATGCGCTTACAATTTGTTTAAAATCGCAGCTTATGTATTAATAATTAGTGGTGTTGAAATAACTTGAAAATGAAGAAATAAAAAAATACTATTTATCCATTTACTAAAATCCTGTTCACTAAAAGCCTATATGTTTAGTTCACAGATATAGAGTGATACACTGATAAATATAGAAAATTACTCTCTTATGCAAAACGTACAATATAATATATGAATTTAACTAATTGTTAATTTTTTTCGTTTTAACTTAATAAATATTCATTTTGCTCATAATTAGGTTAGCTTTAAAAATTTTGGTAGGTTTATTACCCTGAAACCACTTCGAATGTTTAATTAAGAGTTTATGTTATTTTATTTTATTTATAAATTGTGACAAAACCACTGCTAAGAGGATTTTACTCTTTAACAAAATATTAAATGAATGAAATGATTATGTTATTACAAGGGTGAGAGTTCATGTTAATCCAATGTGTATATAAATAACTTAACCACTATATATTAGAGAACTATTATAAAGGATCATTAGCACATCAGCATCTCCAGAAAATTGTGTTTAATGTTTTATAAATAAATTATATATTTCAAATTATTTAAATTTAAATTTATAATTTTAATATGTTGGTGCATATGTACATCAAGATGAGCACCATCTTCTTGCTAAACAGTACTAAAGTGGATTGAAATCAAGCCCAATACAATAAGATCTTGGACTCATATCCAAAATCAACAAATTGGTTAAATCATCAAAGTGAAATTTTTTTCTGAAAACACAAAGACCCAAAAACCTTTCAATGATGGGTATATATAATTAATTAATTAGTTCAGAGACTAATAAGAAGAAGAAGAAGAAATAAAGAAGAGATAATTTTGCCGAAATATGTTTGTCAATGTATGTTCAGTTAACAAATGAATCTTTTAGTGCAGGTCATGCACCCAATTTTAATGACATAATGAACTATCAACATCATTTGGAATTGGAACCATGTTGTCAAATTACTGAACTTTCCATTTTTGGAAGATGAGAGTATGAGATAGTACTATTGGGAATTTAATGGATTATAAATCAAAAATCATAAGCAAAGATGAAAATCAAACTGATTGATAGGATTCTATCCACTTGATATTCATTCAGGAAAGATTAATTTGTACTTCTATTGTGGCACATCTCTTAATTTATTAAGCTAATTGTGATAGTTAGAAAGTCACTTGAATGAAGATCAATTGTTGTCTTTTTTTTTAAAAAAAAAAAAGACAACAAGCTTTTCCTAGAGGAGATTTAGGTCATAAAATCTCAAGAAGTCAGGTTGAAAAACTCTAATGATCATGTGTCATGTTATTTATTTTTTATAGTATAACTAATCAACTAACTAGAAACATGATTACTAGAAACAGTAGTCACTTGAACATATATATATGTATGTGTGCTGGTGTGTGTGCGTGTGTGTGTGCTTCTTCATGCTCTAGTTTTTGGATAATAAACACTAATTAGGGTTCATACCATGCAAGCATTGCAAACCATGCAGATGAGCTAAGGGTTACAAAATATGTATCATGATAACCATGGCAAAAGCTTCAAGTTTTTAATCTCAATAGGTATATATATTTTTTAAAATTTCACAACCTTGTCAATCATGCATTGCAAACCATGCAAGGTGCGCAAGCTAACAACAATGGCCGAGAACAGCTTCAAGTTGTTAACAGCCCTAGACGTAACCAAATTCCCCGGCAACTTTTATTCTTAAATTGATTCAAAGTAGTGTTATCAGCAATGTTCACTGGTGCTTGTGTGAGTCTCATGTGAGATGAATAGTATTTTTTCTCTTAGAGTTATATGTGAGAGTAGATTTGTCTCAAAAGTATCGTTAAACTACTATATTAGTGCATTTTTATACATATATGTTTATACCACTCGTGTTCTTTGTAATATATATATATTATTACTGGAAAAGGGTGAAAATTAATTTGAGGGTTAGGGAGTGCATGATAGACTGGATTTGAAAGCTTGTTAAACACTATTTGTGTATATATATATTGGTAAAATTTGAATAAACCATATGTCAAAGACGTAAACGTGTCGCTGCTCATATAAAAAATCGATAGTTATTTTCACCCATTTTTAATTTACACTGAAACTAAATATGGTCGGGCCCTTTGGTGTTATACTAAATATAAATATAGATATATAAGTTTTCTTTAAATAGTTATATCATTAATAA